>BQNB010074765.1:0-31680 GCA_026074375.1 Tanacetum coccineum | reverse complement strand
TAGTCTATCTTTTCTTCGTGTTATTTGTTTCGTAACCCATTCTCGTCAACCACCATGGGAGACGAGAATCCTATCCGTACCTTAGGAGACTACTCTAAACCAAGCCACGAGGGCTATAGGAATACCATCAAGCTCCTCGTAGGGAACAACGTGGTACCTCTTTGATCTGACACCATCTGGTTGGTGCAAAACGGATGCTCATTCTACGGACTTCGGTCTGAGGATCCAAATCAACACCTCAAGGAATTCCTTAAACTTGTGGACTCACTTGAACTTGACGGTGAAAATAAGGAAAGAACGCGCCTGCGTTTATTTCAATTTTCCCTACGCGATCAAGCTAGCAATTGGCTTGAACGCCTTCTAGCAGGATCCATCTCCACATGGGAGGATCTTACTACCCGATTCCTTGCTTAATTCTTTCCACCAGGAAGGACCGCAAAACTTCGCAACGATATCTTGATGTTCCAACAACATCATGGAGAATCTTTATCCAAAGCATGGACTCGTTTCAAGGACTCACTCTAAAAAGTCTCTCATCATGGCATCGACCTTTGGCTCCAAGTCTAAATCTTTTACGATCATGTCAACTGCACCACTCAGGAGGGAATTGACAATGCAGCAGGCGAGAGGCTTAGAAAACTAAGGCCAGACGAAGCTTAGGATACTATCAAAAGGCTAGCCCAATATGAGAATGAAGGGTGGAATGATACCCTTACCTCAGAAGTAGTGAGCTTCAATTATGAAAACCCCAACGTCGAGCAATTACTCGGAATCATGGAACGTAAAGTCGATACACTTATGAAGGACGCATTCTCCTTAATAGGAAGTAGCGAAGACATATTCCGGTCAACAACCAACGAAATGAGTCAACCACCCACCGAGCCATCACGACAAGAAGAATTTTGAGCACATTGTGATGAATTTCATCTACGATCATGGAGAAAGGATCAAACAACTCGAAAATTACATGCAAGACATTACAGATGAGTTCATGGAATTCTCTTCGGAGGTCGCACTAAGACTAAAGGAAAGGGTAAAGGAAAACGAAAGTAGACCTCGAAAGATCAAGAAAATTACAAAGTATCCGGACACCAAGGACCTGGAAAACAGTGCTCGTCATAATTTCCTTGAAAACCTCGAGAAGAAAATGTTTTATACCCCTGCAAGCCATCTATGTATGAGATACGTCCGGCTCATACCCTCGAGTCCATCTCCACCTTGGATGAATATCTTTGAATTTAAACTAAAAAAGGGCTAATCAGTCCCATCACAACCCGAGCAATTCACTAAACATTCAACTACCTACGCTAAGCAACACTTCCTTCATGGAAAACGACCCCGTTGAATATGATCCCTCTTCCCACTAGTCGTTTACGCTTCTTGATAGCAACCGTATCTTCGATCTAGGAGGAAAGACACACGATCTTTCCTTAAAAGAAAGTCACAGGCTGCAGTTTCAAAATCCCTTAAACAACAAGGACCCAAACTAAAAAAAAATTGTTCGTGACGCCGTCACAATTAATACGTGACGCCGTCGCAACGTTCCGGATCAAACATTTATAAAACCCATCACAGTCATCCTTCCTCTCTTAACACTCACAAAAACAGCCACCAAACCATCCCAATCAAGCCCCATGTTTGATTCTTGCTAATCCACCACCGACCAATAATCGTCCTGTCCTACCAGCTTCGCTACGCACACGATTTAACCAAGAGCTCCTAGAGCTACAAAAATTTTGTCATTTATTGACTCTCACCTAGAGAGTATTAAGCAATTCCTCAATCACTTCACCGACCAACATAATAAAACCAGTACGAATTACCCTAAGTCCGATAATGGATCGGGAGATACACCTCTCATCTCTCCCTTTCCTCACTCTGATAATTACTCGGATGATGAGGAAGCTCTTAATGAGTTAAGTGAATATGAAAACGCATGAACACTACACCGAGAAAGAAAAATCAATAGTTTTGACAGGGATGACCTTGCATTTGAATGTATGATAGGATTTAGGATGTTCATTGCCTATCTCAACCCTTTCCTACCAATGAATATTATCTCGCGTAAAGCCTATAATACAATAATGGTAGATAGACCAGAGGGGGCGGGAAAGAACCTAGTTGCCATTGTTAGGGATGTCTACGTGTTTGTCAGAATTTTTACCTATATCACAGATTTTGTTGTGTTAGAAGACATATAAGACTTCATTATGAGTGACATGGCTGAGGTATTGATGGACAGACCCTTTAGAAAAACCACTAGGCTCAACTATGATGTCACCAAGGGTTTGGTCTCATTCACTAAGATCTTCGACACATACACATATATGATGCCACTCACAATACCTAGGCTCAAGTACTTTAACTGGAGTAAGGTCCCACCACTGTTAGAACTTAGCCAAAACGATCTAATGAACGGACTTAGGCACTCTCATGAAAAGATCTCGAAAGAGAAAGTCCTTCCGAGAGATCATCGACTTGGACCACTTCTACGACCCTTGACGTGTGACTTCGAGTCTAGCTACAAGACTCGTTAATAAAGAAAAGCGCTTATTGAGAGGCAACCCAATTTATTTTCCCACAAATTAGGAGTGTCATGTGTGTTTTATTCTTCATAGTTTGTTTTATTATGTTTGAATTATCTTGTAATCATGCTTTGTATTGTTTTTAACCTCGTCTTAATCTCAATCAAAGGTATTTTGCAACAATAAGTGTAGGGGAATTTATCCGGCTTTTGAGCCAAGTTCAAACATGTTAAATGAATTGTTTAGATTAATTCGCGTCAATATCGAGTCATATGATTGAATTGTTAAATCTCAGGTTTTATGCAGCCATTTATACAGGAATTAACTTATGGAATCAAGTGCAAGAAATTTTTCATTAAAAACAAAAATTTCATTTTCACAAACTGTGGAGACGACGTTACGATTTACACGCGACGCCGTCACCACGACACCTATGACGGGGTCACAAAACCCTGACAACGTCAAACGCCCAAGTTCAGAAAACTTAAAGTTTTTAATTATTTTTGAAAATAAAACTTGCATAACATTAATATATGTATTCTTCTGTTATAAACCTGCAAAACCTAATGAGTTTAGAAATTTTTATCTTATCTTTACAGCATTTATCAAGTCGAAACCCAAATTTATATTGTATATTTCGTCAAGCACATTTTATGCTTGGTGTGTTGTCTTTGTCTTTTATTACAAGTTATATTTGATGAGAAGAAGCTTGGAAATTCTTATGAAGTTTCATTGGATGATTCTCTGGGAAAAGGTGACAAGGCATGCCTACCTTGGCCAGTAACACGGAAGAGACATGCCGCTTGAGTTACCACCTTAACTCGAACCGGGTAAAGTTAAAATAATCTTGGGTTACCAATGACGGGTACCCGAATTCCTAAAGATCTAAGGGCAAACCTCACATTTTTGGGGTGGAATTCTGAGGATTATTGTGCTAGTCATATAAATTCCTATCCATGAGATGCTATTAATACTTGGTTTTCGTTGGTATGTGTCATAAAAAAATTAAATTTGGGTAGAAATTACCTCTTATACTATGTTTCGATATATTACCCAGTATTTCAAGGACAAAGCAAAAGGCAAATGAAAGAATAGTTTCTAAGGCTTATTTCCCCCCTACACTTAAGTTGAACATTATCCCCAATGTTCTATAGAAGTACCCGTAAAAATGAATAAAGGGAAAAGAAAACAAGTAAAAGAAACTAGTACTCCCTTGGTTTACCCAATAATGGAGAAGAAACATGCGATGAGTGGTTAAATCCTTCTCCGAGAATCATCCAATGAAACTTCCTAAGAATTTCCAAGCTTGTTAATATGTTATTGGTAGCATATTAAATTCTAAAACTTGTTATTGTGATGAATTCCAAGATCGCATAGTAAGTATTAGGATTTGCTTGATAAGAGGCATTAGGATAAACCCATGTTTTAAACTGTAATTGTTATGATGGTCACACCGATCATATAACTATCCCACACCCTTGCCATGCACTCACCTTTAGTGTAGGATACCCTAGTATAACCCTCCAAGTCTATCCTTTTTTACGGTTCTCGTAATTTTCTGGTTAAGCCGAATTATTAATGAAGAGCATTGTCACCATTAAAACAAATTGTTACACCCAATTGCCTTAGCTGCCTGTGTATTGTACTCACTTTTTAGTACATTATTATGATAACCCAAGTTAATTATTTGAGTACACGGTCGCTAAGTCCTTATCCTTGTAAATATAGTTTTGGGACGATTGAGATTCATAGTAGTATATATTTCGCGGAAGAATGGGAAAGAAAAGTTAAGTCAATACCCCCATATGTTTGTCAAATGATCTCCATGTTATTTTGATCCACCGCAATTCGGGTCATTAGTTAGATTATAAAGATCGAGCATGTAAAAGCTCAAGTGTAGGGGTACGTGTTATAAATTCCATGTGATGTATTTAGTTATTAAAAAAAAATGAGAATAGAAAAAGAAAGAGACTAATGTAGAGTTGTGTAGAGTTTGTATATCTTCGTCCGAGTCTTGGCTTAGCAACCAAACTAAAGTGTATGTTAGTAGAAATATTGCGATATTTAATCTATATATTCTCTTTATGTTTTGGTGATGACACACATGCAAATTGATTAACACAGAACGTATAGTGCTTAAGTTATCGTAATCCAAATTCATCAATTCGTCGAATCTTTCGACGTCTCCAAATTCTTCTTCAACAATAAATTTAAGTTCGCACCCGACGTTAAATCACTAAGTATGTAACAAAACAAACTTAATTTGTTAAATCGATCCAAAGAAATTTTTTATTTTCCAAACGCTTACATTTTTAAAATGGGATACACATTTTTTAAAATATATACAAAACATTTTTTATAAGAAATGTTTTAATCAAAATAAATATATTGAATTCAAATTTTCTACCTAAAAACGACTAGAAAGTTCCAGAAAAACCTTCCCAATAAAAGGACAAAAAAAGGGAGCGTCTGAAAAATGTGCGGCCCCTTTAATTAATTAAGGGGACCGGCCATAATTAAGGGGACCGCCCTTGTATAATTAAGGGGACCGCCCAAATAAAAAATTAATATTTTTGCCTATAAATAGTGGACTGTTTCCACATATTTTCTCACCTCTTTGCACACAGTTTTCTCAGATCTAAAACCTCCTTTCAAACCCTTTCCTTTGATCACTTAACTTATTATAAGTTTGTTTAAAATGTGATCCAATCATCCATCCATTAAAGTGCAAGAGAAGAACTTTAGTTGTCATTAAGATACGAAGTTATGTAGGCTAGTTAGGGCATTTGTTACATGTCTTACATTCATAATGTATAGATCAAGTCCATGTACTCCAAACTTATGTAATTGCTTGATCATGGTGATCATGGTGTGTATTGTTGTTAGATCGTGGTGATCTTACCAAGTAGTGTTAAATAGTTGTGATATAAGTAGTGTGGTGAAGTGAAGTTGCAAAGTTGTGAAGAAGTCTTGAAGTTGTGAAGTCGTGTTGTGATAGATTGGTTCTAGCTAAGATTAGAACTCGACATTTAGCTTTGTGTCGTTAATCAGTGTAAGCAACGTTGTGTACGGTTTTCTTCGCCTTAAGGGAGCTTGTTGAGTAGTAAAGTAACTCTCGAGTTGGGTACTCGGGGAGTAGAGTAGGGCGAAGAGGTGCTTCATGACCGAACCACTATAAATCACCGTGTCCGATTTGTATTTCCTTTCACTTATCTCTTTACATTTATACTCGCATATATCGCTTTATATTTATACTTGCAATTGTGTGATGTATTGATTATTATAGTTTTAATTATGTCTTGAATAAATGTTAATATGTGTGTGGTTAGTATTGTTGTAAATCGATGTTTAATATGTGTATTATAACTCGTAGAAACATTCATCATATGGTGTCCGCTTGATTGGGAATTTGTTACGAAACATTTTAAGATTTTAATGAAAATGTATTACCCTCCCACCCCCCTCTATGAGGGGGGGGGGGGGGGGGGTTTTTCACTAATTGGTATTTCAGAGCCACATGCTTAATTTTCCAAACAAATGGTTTAAAAATTGGAGTACGATCCATGTATCAAAACTGACCCATTAAGGGGTTAATATGAAAGTGTTTGTTGATTATTGTATTAGTTTTGATGTTATATACACTAATTATACTAGCTCGAGATAAAAATGATGTTTAAAATAAGTGTTATATGTTTCGAAATCAAATTCAGAAAGTTGTACACCGTTTCGCAAAGTCAGAAAATAATTTTTTACAAAAATCGTAATTCTGAGTATCAGGTGGGCGGCCCCCTTAAATATTTGGGCGGCCCCCTTAATTTTAAGGGGACCACCTGTTTGATTCGACAGTTTTTCAGAAACTTTGAAAAATCATATAAAATCAACCGTAAGTCCGCAGAAGTCGTGCCACCTGTCATTTCGAAGAGAATTGAGTCTACTTTCATATAAAAATACTTTCATGTATTTATTTCAAACTTAATTTAGTCAGAAAGGCAAAATACTACTTATTGTCCAAAACGTTGAGTCTTGTTTTAAAGTAAAACTTGTATTTTATCTTTTCCTTTCGAGTCAGACATTTCTAGTCGGTATATCTTTGAAAAATGGTGTAATTAACTTTACAAAAATATTAAACTTGATTTTTTGAAATGGGGAGGAAACTAATTTCTTCAAACAAAACCGAGCTAAGTATACATTGTTGTATCTAATACACAAAACTACGACAAGTACTTTTATGTGTTATGCTATGTGATCATGCGTACTTCTTTATATCTTAAGTACACATTGTTAGTAGAAATTATTAAATGATCGTTGCTATTTGTAATTAAGCTAATTGAATATCTAAGCACATGTGCCATGTACACTATTCGTTTGTAGCTAGTTTTTTGAATTATGTCTAATAGGAAACTTATGCTAAATTTCTTGGCCTTAAGGATTGCGAAATGCCTTGCATTTGCATTTAGGTTAGATCCGTAAATTTACAAAATGTTACATAAATATCCTTGTAAATCTTTTTCGAGTATGAAATAATTATACTTGGAATAGAGTTCATATATCTTGTCATGTCTTATTATTTAAATAGTTAAAACTAGTCACCTAAATATTTCCAACGAATTTAATCTATTTTCAACAACACGTTTAAATATTTTCAACAACTTGCTTTGTTTGACCTTGGGTTGGTTAAACAAAAGACAATGATTATACTGATATATTAGTATCAAGAAAAAGAAAAGCTTGTGCTGCATTGTTTTAGCACACACACACAACACACACACATATATATAGATGGTATTTTATATATATATTATATATATATATATATATATATATATATATATATATATATATTATATAATATATATAGTATTTTACAAAAGATGTGTGTTATATAAAAATGGTTAGAAAACTCATTTATATACTCATAAAATGTCAAAACCCCCCCCCCCCCCATGGATAGTATACTATAACAAATAGTTTTTCGCACAAGTAAAATTACGTCAATCTGATATTGATTATTACTTATCATTATTCATCAACCTCACCTTACAACTAATCTTGGGATTAACAGAACACACTATTTAAAAAATTTTATTTTCTTTTTAAATGTATGTTCATTGAGGGTCAGGAAAGATTCAGAATATATCAATCATTATTCAAATTATGATTGATTATCTTTGTTGAATTAATTGACAAGTTATCGGTATGGACATAAAATCGGATTCTTATTTGTTTAGTTTCAAGATTATACGAAATAACAAAAGATTTCATCTTGAATCTACATAATCAATACACTGATGTGATATGAAAATAATTACATCCTTTTCTAGATGAAAAAAATATGCATCGAATCATAAATCACACTTGTGTTGATGATGCCATATTGAGTCTACTTGTCCAATGGTTGTGTTCCAAATATTAGACTAATATGTTTTATACATGCATAAAATACACAATGAAGTAGGATTGACAAATTGGATTGTTTCGTCCAAAATATCAAGAAATTACATTGCAATGCAATTTGCTAAATGTGTCATTTTTCGAAAACCAAACACGAGCGAATTTACAACATATGTAATATTTGCTCATACAACTTAAAACTCATATTCATATTTGACTAAATTCTTAAATAAAGATGTTATTTAATTTATTCACTAGGATAACATGATGTTTGGGAAACAATTTGTTTAAAAAATTTATGCTAGATATATTAAAGATTTATAAAAGGATAATATATATCCCATGCATTTTAATTTCCTCGTAGCATAAATGGTTGTGTTATAAGAAAATACATTACATATAATTTGAAAAATATAAGTTATTAAAATCGAAAAATAACCTATGACAATATGTGTCAATGCTAAACAAGTAAATACATTTATTCAAATTCACCTATTTAATTATGTATTACAACTCTGATAACTAATTAATATTTAGAAAATCATATTTGCTTAAGAATAAAATATGTTTCTTTTTAAAATCATTTATCATTAAAGAATCACAAACTCAATTAAGATAAATAATATTGATGAGATTCATTTCTCAAGACATGCAATGGAGCATTCTTAAAACATCTTACTTACACTTATCTAAGAATTCCACTCATCTTGATTAAGATTATGCGAACTAGGATTAAAACATGTTAGTTGAGTCATGGTAGGCCCTCTATGAAAAGTGAATACGAATTTTATCTTTGCTACATTTCATTAGGCAAATATAAGAATTCTATTTTGTCTAACATGAGAATGACTACTGGAGAAAATTATCAAACTAGAAAATTAATTTGACCTAACAGTTGAATTGCTTCCAAGGTGAGTGAAGTTGGGTTCGGTGTATCACCCGTAAAAATGGTCGTGTTTAGCCTGAATTGAGCACCACTAGTGATAGTCTCATACTCATTCTCTAACTTGATTAAATAGCTCTTCCTAAACATGCCTATGGATAATATACATCGATAGAGTTTGTATATCATTAGGAGTGCACAATAAGCATTTAGAAATTAGGCCTTTCCTTAGTCAATCTAAACACAATGCATCTCACATATGTGCTTCAAAGTTTCAAGATGATAACTTCCTCATATGTAATGCAATTATATGTCTTCTTGATTATCTTGATGCTCAATGTTTAATTGGTTAGCTATTACATACATGTCTATTATAAAGGTTTATCTTCTTTAGCAATTCGATAGATATATTTTAACTTATCTAAATTGAAAATGCTCCTAAATGCTAAATGCTAATAGGTTTTGATATGCGTCATTTTACAGGACCCTAACATGTTAAATGTGAATTGAACTATATTGATTTGATGCATTACGACTTAGATATGCCTATCTCAATTAACGTTTAATGTCATATAGTTTTACATATTAATCTTATTGATTATTATATGGATGCATGCTTAGATAAACTCGCATACCTATATGTCTTATGCTTATATGTATAGATTTCTTAACATTAGAATTTATACCCTTATTACATGGCCCGCCCCCCCCCCCGAACCTTAGGTGTCACATCGTATGTCATAATAGTCTCTAAATGTATTACGTTTCCTAGAGTCTCCACTCACAATTCCCTGATCATCATCTTGTTCTTTTTCAAAATGATTACTCTTTCGTCAAGGGTAAGGTTAGATACAAATTCTAATAACCTCTAAGAAGGGTCTTGACAACTTAAATATTTCCCTTCCAAAATATTTAGTATTTTTAATTAGCAAAATGTAATTAAAAGTCACTCAGGTGTCATGTCAAAATTCGTTTCACAAAAACCTTAATCATGCCTCTATTATAAAATAGATGGTTAATACCTTTCGTCCACTTTTTCTGCTACTACCTTTAAGATAACCTCATACCTCGTCGTGTGATTGTTCTATGAACATTCACAATGCTAGAGAATAGCTACATAACTTCGTGGATGAAGTTCGTTGTATGCTAACCATCATTCATCTTGACATTGTCAAGCTCATCGCTTGCGTCTCTATTCTTCTTCATTTATTCTTTTTTATGTCCGGATGAGCACGAATTTAATGGGAAGGGATAACACACTCATTCACCTATAACTTCTACCATACACTAAACCTCTTACTATCTATAACATTAAACCTCATAACTAGTTCTAGTGCATCCCCAAACCACCAAAGTGAATTTCGTAATGAAATGCGTCTCACCCTCATATCCTGACAATCATTAGCGTGTGTGCCTATGTTGTCAAAATGTTGCAATGAAATGCGTCTCATCCTCATATCCCAACACTCATAAGCATGTGTGCCTATGTTGTCAAAAGTTAAGTGAATTTCGTAATGAAAGGCATCATATCACTTACTACTAAGTGAAGAACTCAATGAAGACATTCAAGCTTCAAGTGTTATTGAGTCATCACATTGTCGCGACTCTTACTTTTTTCATCCACATGTCACTACCTTGAAAGAACCACCAAATCATTTCTACTTCTAGCAAGTAAAGAACACAAAGAAGACTCAGTTCAAATTGTTATCGAGTACCACATTGTTGTGACTTTTCTTTTTTTTCATCCAACATGTCACTTCCATGAAAAGAACTACCAATTCATTCCACTTATCGCAAGTGACGACACATGAAGATATTCAAGCTTCAAGTGTTGTTGAGTCACCACAATTGGTTTTTACCATGAAGATAATACCACCTCATTTCACAATCATACTACCAAAACAACTCTTTATTGATTTAACAAATAAAGACACCAAAACCCCATCAACTAAACTTCAACTATGCACCTTCCAAAAAACGCCCATTTTTCAACCAAAGGCCACTTCACTTCATCCATTATACACCGCTTACTGATAAATACAACTTCATTTCACCATCCTCATTACAACAAGCCCCTTTGTCAAACGATATATTCACTCTAAACCCATGTTGTCAACATGTTAGCCTCACCTTCTTTCCATTCACGCTCACCTTCTTTGTTTTTCTATGTTTTAAGGAACATATCATTTTTCATCTTTTTTTTTCTTTTACTTTTTAGAGTATATCTCGCCATGTATTCGTAACATTCGTCTAGGTTCAAAAGTTACATTTAGAATGTGTTTACTCAACAAATCATCCTTATCGTCAAACATTGAGTTCGACCTAAAGTCTTACGATGATGTTCATCCTTAAACACCCCAATCATGAAAATCAAACTTAATACTATACAAGAAACCTTGATTAGGAATTCTAAATACAACCCTTGATAAAAGTCTATCCGAATTCAAATCATTTATCTTGGTTAGATGATGATATTATAGGTAAACATGTCTCTCAAAATACGTTCAACTCATTATCCAATGGCATCTTAGAAGAAGTCATTCTCATTAGATCATTTTGTTGGGGTTGTGGCGTGGGGGGAAGAGGTGTGCGTCAATGAATAAACGAATTTTGTTCTCATTTATTAAAGTCGATACAATATCAAAGGGTGTTGGTCGATTCTTATTCCTTAAGCATGTGTCGTCGAATCTTATCAGTGGTTCCTAAACATTTCCATGTCTTAAGCATTCATTATTTTTTTGGTTATTGTCTTTAGTGCCACCTTTGAGTGCATATATCTAAAACATACATGATTTGTTCCCCACTAAGTGTCTTGCATATATATATCTATCATCATCATTATATATATGTGCATTTTTCTACTAACTTTGTTTTGTAGCACTTTTTGGTTACTCTATTTCTTGGTGCCCCAATCAAGGGGAAGCATACACCAAGGGGGAGCATACACCAAGTGGAGCATTTGCAAATCTCTAAGCCATTACGTTTGCAACCGTTTAAGACATCTACACATTTTTTGATATGTGTATTTCATCCCTATATATTTTTTTGTTGCATGAAACTAACCATTGATGTAGGTTAAGAGTTTGCAACTAATTTGATTCATGGATCCGCTTGAGTCAATGTTTAAGGGACTGTTCATTGTTTAAAAGGGATTGATAGAATCAAGACTTCACTTAGGATGATGCAAACTCGCCTATTTGATTGAAGAGTTGAAGTGTAGTAAAAGTCTCGTCTTGGAGTCCACCTTTTTGTTTTGACAAAAGGGGGAAAAGAATCATAAACAAGTAACTTATACATTTTACTATGTTTCCATGACGTGTCGATAAAGACGAGTAAGAAACATGCCATACGGAAGATTTGCGGTTGGAGTATCTCTAGCACATTGGATTCTTTTGACGAAGAAATAAGCAAGATTGTATTGTTCCTCGGCAACAACACAATACAACATGTGAGCAAGACAAGCGGGGAGACGGTCCCGATGTCCTCCTAGTCCGAACACATTCTCTCGAATGAGTTCTTCCCATTGCTTCATGTCGGGGCTTAATTCTTTGGTGAGAATTTGATTTGGATTGAGAGAGACCGTTTGACTTTTGATGGTACGGTCTACCACGACACGTTCCAATTCAAGAAGTCGACGAATGTCGTCGGGAGTAGGAAGTTCGGTGCAATATGGTCCCTCGGTTTCTTGAGAATACTCAAGGGATGCAAGGTCCCATTCGTTTGTAAAAACGGCTTGACCATTGTATGGAATTTTGAGGATTTGACCGAATTGAGCGAGAGTAAGAGTTATGAATTCGTGTTGAATCATAAAAGAGATAACAAGATAGCCATATTCATCGGTTTGTACCGTGACTTGACTATAGAAGTCTAGAATAAATCTTGGAACAATCGGTTCGTTGATTTGAAAGAGACAATTGAAGCGAATGTTCGTAAAGAGACGCTCGATGTTGTTAGATTTGTAGTAGGCTTGATCAACAACACGACCTTCGTGAATGTTGCGGTTTTCAATAGGTTTGTAGAATTGGGCAATGGTAGGGGAGATGCCGGGAATTTTGGACACTTTTGGGATGTAGGATTTAGTGAGAGATATATCGGTGGTAGTAGCTTTCGGCATTTTGTCACCTAAACAAGTTATCAACAACATAAGATGTAAAAAAAATATAATAAAGAAAATAAAGTTTTGACAAATGTGGGACAAGGATTACTTCGACTCTAAAAGTAAAAACCTAAGAAGTGATCCATATGTTCCTTAATTTATTTTTGACTTAATCTAGGATGTCGAAGAGTATATATTAGTTATATATTTCAACATCAAGACAATAACCCAAACACTCCCTTATTAATGCAAAATTTGTCTAAGTTTGTTGAAAATTTTGCGTTAAGTGTATATTTTGTTTTGACAAGTATAAGTTTATTATTTTTGACTTGACAAGAGTTAAATAGTGTTTGTTTTGACGCAATACTATGTTTTGAAATGTTAAGCCAAACGCCCCTTTATTTTATATCATTTATAAGATATATCAATATATATATGAATTATATATCTTGACAACTCATACAAGTTTGTTACGTGTTTATACAAGTGACAAAACTATAGTGATGGTCATTTTGACTCTAAAAATTGATCCTAAGAAACGAACCAAACACCCCTTTAATTTTTATAAAATTTTACTCATTGATTTGAAAGATGTGTATATGTTTAGATAATTCATCCTTGATTGTTTTTAACATGTTTTAGGCATTGATCAACAATGTGTAAGTTAGAAATGCATAAATGCAAAAATTCGGCCATATGTTCATACGTATACATGTTCTTAAAATTTTGACTCAATAAGTGTTTTGATTCAATCCTATCAAGGTTGTAGTGTTCCTATGACTACGGGTATCATTGTAGTTATGGAATTCCTACAATAATGGAAGAACACCCAATTTTGATTAAGAGCAAAATTGGATGAAATCAAATGAAAAGAATGATGGAAAACTTACAATAGATGTTGTTGATTGTCTTGTTAGTGAAAGCCCCTTGCGAATTTTGGTTAATTAGGCGATTTGAAGATTGGTTTTTGAAGGTTTTTGGTTATGGTGTTCGTTCACAGTGGGTAGGAGAAGAAGAGGAATGAAAAAATGATGTGTTTGGCATAAAGATTTGTCTGTAAGGGGGTGTTTGTTTTTCCAGATAGGCGGTCCCCTTAATTAATTAAGGGGGCCGCCCATTTTACACTGCCCTTGAAGTTCCTTTAGTTGGTTCGACAACTCTAACATCTCGGAAGGGTGCTAAATGAACGGCCGCCCTTACAGACTGGTGGCCAAAGCCCGGAATCAGTCGATGTGGATTCTACTTCACCACGGGGGGAAAACCTGACAATTCCTTGTAAATACTTTCAGGAAAACACGAACTATACGAATGCTTCAGGATCTTCTCATCAGCCTTGATACACGATAAGGATTTCGGATCTTTTTCTGGTCTTTCACCTTGAATTTCGAGTATATCACCATTTGGTAAGGGAATGTGAACTATCTTCTCATAGTAAACTATGACACCACGATGGTATGACAACAATCCATTTCTACTATGACATCGAAAATACCTAATCGGGTTGGTAACAGGTCTATCTTGAACAAGTGATCAAACAAGGCTAAAGTACAACCACGTAAAACTGTATTGGTGCTAACAACCTTCCCATCAGCTAACTCTACTTTGTAACTAGTGTCTAGAGTGACAGGGGTAATATCAATAAAATGAGTGAACTCAGTGCACACAAAACTTTTCTCGGCACCCGAATAAAAAAGAATACTTGCATAATTAACATTAACTAAGAACGTACCCGTTACCACATTCGGATTCTGTTGTGGATTTTCTGCCTCCATCACATAACGCTCTCCAACGATCTCCCCTCGTTCTGTTGTTTCTTCCTTTGCACAACTGTTTTTTAGATGCCCCTTCTCGTCACAACCATAACAAGTCACATTCTGCAGATACTTTTCTCCAGCATCTGGAAGTTTAACTTTATAATCCTTCTCATAATGGCCAACCCTTTGACACTTTTGGCACTTTAGAGGGCATCATCCATTATGGTGTAAGCTGCAGCGATTACACTTGGGTAAATTTCTAGCATAACCCTTACCATCAGCTGGGGCCGCAGCATAGGCCCTAGCGGTTTCTTGTCTCCTATTTTGTTGCTAGTGATGATTGTTGTTGTTGCGGTATACTGGTTGTTGGGGTTATTGTTGTTGGTGTTTTTTCATTGTTGTCTTAACACCACTTCCCAAATCCTCTTAAAACAATTAATTGTTTTTCTCATCTCGTGCAAACCGAAATATTTGAAAAAAGTAGCACACGTTGATAAACCTCCGCCGACTAAGTAATATCATTAAATGATCCCACATAGGCAATGTTGTCAACAAAGGTCTTTGAATAACGTGAGAATAAATTGGAACATTATGGTCGTTATTCATACCACCCCAAAACACTAAAAAAAGGCATGCCAAATCCATAAATCATACGACACAACAACTTCAAGCATGATAGTTGGGTAATTTTTTTTATTAACTCTTGAGAATTGCTTATTCTTTGAATTCACACATGTTCTTCATTCACCTTGAAGACAATCAATGATTCCGAGCATTCTTAGAAACTCATGAACCATTTCGTGTTTAGGATATCTTTTCGGAGGTCATTAAAACCCGGTTTCCTTAAATGCTCAGGCATGTATTAATCAGTAATGCACATAGTAAGAAAGTTTTGACAATCCCATGTCGTGTGTTCACCCATGTATATATTTATCAAATGCATTAGGTATTACCCCGTAAGCCAATAGGTGTATGATAAAGTACTTTTCATAATAACACAAAAACTCATTGAACCCGTCAATGTTGCAAAAATCGCTAGGCGCTAGTCTGGCGGTCGACTACCTTCGAAGCGGAATTCGCCTAGGCGGATTGGAATTTTATGTATATAATTATTATAAATAATATGTACGTAGTATAACATAACAAAATACTTCTAATTTTAAATAATTCAAAGTTCACAGAGTTTAAAGTTGCAAAATAGACAAATAAATATAACAATTCAAGTACTTAAAACTTCAAACGTGAACATATCACTTCAAATACTTCAAACATTAATATTAAATTAATGTTTGATCTCATCTTATCCATATTGTTTAATTGGTTTCGATGTTCATTCGAAAAAAAACCCATGACTTTGTGTTACAATTGATGGTTTTTCTTTGTGTTAAATATGTTATGTTAAAATAAATATGGGTCGAGTATAATAGAAAGAAAACCTCTAATTTTTAATTAAAAATGTTGACTTTTTGTTGACTTTCGTTGACTTCGTTGACCACGCTTGACGCCTAGCTTCCGCTATGTTACCAGCCTTTTTGACTTCTTCCAAGCAATAAATCGGGCGGTGTAATGCCCGCCAAGTGCCTAGGCGGACGCCTAGGCCCACTGCTTTTACAACACTGGAACCAGACTGGATTGACTTTGAAGAATTTAAAGTGATAAGATGAGGATCCAAAATTATAAGTAGACATATTGTACATTAACGCTCTAACAGAACGGTTGCAGGTAAATCTGAATGAATCATCTAACATGGTTCTTGATTCATAATAAAGACTATTGCCCTTTTTGTTTAACTTTTATTTTCGGTCCATTTTGCAGGAAAATGGAGTCACTGTTCCCTGCGAAAATTACGCTGCAAAGCGACCCTGGAGTTTTACACAAACCCTACAATAACAGATGGGGAGTTATTAACACTAACCTAATGTTTGAGGTTAGTGATTTACGCTTAAATTCATCTACACAACTCCATTTAAATAGAAGAAAAGGATAAAAAAACTATTTGGACAAGGCTTATTGAAACCTATATGTACGAAGAACCGAATTTAGCTTATGCCTGAGTTGAAACCGTAACAGAAGATTTTAGCTAGACCAGGAACTGAACACGAGATGACAGAAGGCATATTCACACAATTTACATTATTTGAAGTAACATTGAAACTTTTTTATAACTGTGCCTTATGGAAGTATAAACCAGTTTGCCAAACACCCCCATAAATATGTAGAGATCATTCGTGTTTTTAACACAGATGAACATATATCAACACATTGAAGAAACTTTTCAGATCACTTTTAAGTAAATAAGTAAGCTTTTTATTAGTTGCTGCAGAAAAATGGTCTCGATGTGGAAGCAGAAGCAGTCCGATATGCGTTACCGGTTCGTAATTTACACTTTTTTTTATGTTTTTTTTCCGTTTACGTCACGATAGTAATAATGTAATATGATGATGTACAGTAGAAACTCGATAAATTAATACTCGATTATTTAATAAACTCTCTAAGATAATATTTTTTGCCGGTCCCGACTCGGGGATAGGGTGCTAAATTAATAATTCGCTAAAATTATAAGATAATACATTTTTGATAATTTCTTTAGACCCCATATAAAATATAAATTAATAATTCTTATATATAGCATATTACAATTAAATGATTTATGAGTTTACTTGAAAAAATGACCTCAATTGTCTTTTGTTTTTTTTGTTGAAATCAATTTCCCCTTGAATCTCGTCCCACTAATTTTCCTTAGCATGGTAATGAAACTCAGGTGTTGTTTTCTCATAGCTCAACAATAAATTTGTTCATGTGATTGCCGCTTTAATAGCTTCGTTCTCGAATGGGGTTCCATTGTAAACTTTCATCATCTTCTCCATTCGATTTCATCTTTATAATTCCAATAACGCTTTCAATAATTTCTTCATCAGTCAACAACTGTGCAACTACATTTTCTTCTGGGTGAGTCAGAACATCTTCGACATCTATTGCATTGCGATAACCCAACTCTTTGATCAAATTCTGGAGTTCTTGAGTGCATTTCCAAACCACCTTCATCTGAGTTTCTCAAAGTCCAAGTTATTCTGTGATCGAATGTTTACAATGACGAAAGCAGTTCGCAATTGTATTTGCACTAACACCATAGGTCCAAGGCTGAATTTGCAAGATTCTATCATCTAAACATTTTATTTTTGCTGGATTTGGAACCCCTAATTCATAACCCTCCAAAAGACTTCTATAAAATCGACGACGATAATACATGCATTGTATACAATAATTAATAAAATATTAATTAATATATAGAGAATTTTTCTTCCAACCATTTTGTAATACAATGAAATGAATAAAATATTAATTATATATAAATTAATATTTAAAAAATTTTAATCGATTAATTAATAACTCTTTTACATTTAATAAATTTTGGTGTCCCAAATGTATTATTTTATAGAGTTTACTACTGGCAAAGTGTATGAGTGAATTTATTCTATATGCTGACACTCAATAAAACTAACGGCCCAGGATCAGTGGCTTTTTAAGCAAAATTATACAATACTTATTAAAAAACTAGATAGCCAATCCCGAGGTAATTAAATGCCTCATTAAATCCAACTCGACCCGACCCGGTCCAAGGCTTTTTTTTATTTAAAATAAAGGGCACATCATAAAACACGCGTCTCTCCTTTCATTGCCCCCATAACACACACACAGTTTCCACCGCCAAAAACCACAAGCTCAGATCGTATGACCGGCAGGTGCGACTTCCCTTCCATTGATGCCGTGGTGTTGTGTGATTGGATTATTAGTGTTTCTATGGTTTGTGTTTGGGATGTGACGAAAAGTGGACACCATGATTTATAGCTGGACATGATGATAGCTAAGGGCTCATAATCTAATGAAGATGCGAAGGGTTCGTAATTAACCTTTTTTTATGTTTTTTTTCCCTTTACCGTCACGATAGTATAAATGTCAATAATGATGTATAAAAGATGTAAATAAGTGAAATTTATTCTATAGTCAGACACTCAATAAAACTAACGCCCAGGAACAGTGGCTATTATTAAAGCCAAAATTGTAAGGATTTATGGATAAATATTGTAAATCTTTTTATATTGTCACATTAACTGTTTTGGTAAAAAGTTATTGAGTGATTCTCTATGGCCAAAAATGCACATGGTGTTTTAAGACAATTCCCACACACCTAAATACTTAATTTACTACTCAATTTACTTGAGTAGACAGAGCACATCAAGTTTAGAATTGTAGAAAAGCAAGCTATTTTCTAATGACTGAGTGAGTTTTGTCCCATCAAATATTTTGGCAACTTTCCATCATCAGGCACTTGCTTTTCATATTATTAACTACTTATTGTTAGAAATTGTTTCCACAATTTACTGTCGGGTCTGTGGGATTGCTTTTTTAACTCCTTAACTTCTTACCTTTAACCATGAAGAGACAGATATTTGGTAAATTTTCACTGCCTCTACTGACTTTAGGCTGATACGCAAATATTTGAGCCTTAGATTTGAAACGCGGCGTCTACTCCTGGGATTGCAGCATTATCGGATACGCCTGTTGCGAATTAAAATAAAACTAAACCTCGCCTTTGCTAACTTTTCAATTTTATTTAATTCTTTTACAGCAGTGGCATTATATGTTCTAGATGATTTTATTTGTTGTTCATTCCATTCGATTTGATCGCATATGGGTAACCGTTTATTTTAAGTACCATATGTCCGGTTACCAGTATAAGTCTATGATTTCTAATACATGGAACCGTGCTAAAATAGTTTTAATTTTTAATTTAACTGACCCTAAATCTGACCCTAAAACTGCTTCAAATATCTCTATAGCTTGTATTGTTAAAAGAATTAGTTGAGATAATAAAGGGCAAATTATAAAAAAGTGTAGCCAACTTATCACTTTTTTCTATTGTGTGTAGGCAACTTTTTTTTATATAAAAAACTCATTTAACTTTTAAATTTCGAATATTGTGTGTATTTTGCCCACATGTAAAAGCCGCAATTTATCCGGTTAACATGTTGTTTAAAAAACATAGGGGTAAAATAGTCACCCACTACACACAATATTTGAAATTCAAAAGTTAAATGATTTTTTACAAAAAAAAAGCCTACACACAATAGAAAAAAATGGTAAGTTGACTACACTTTTTTATAATTTGCCCATAAATAAATTGAATTTACATACGACAAAATTTGATCTTTCGTTGTGTTGCTATGCAATATTGTACAAGTGTATTTGATTCTTCGTATCTTGCTAATATTGTAAGCGCGTGCTAATTGTTATGTGATTGCCACCGTTAGTGGACACTAAAAGATCATTTGCCATCATTTCTTGGCATTTTTGTTTTCACTTAAACAATAATTGTTTCTCATCTCGTGCCACCGAAAATGATTTGAAAAAAGTAGCCCACTGGTGATAAACCCCGCTGACTAAGTAATACCTTTAGATGAAGCCACATGGGCAATGTTGTCAACAAGGTCGTTGAATAACGTAGAATAATTTGAAACATTAAGGTCGTTATTCATACTCACTACATTAAAAAAGGCATGCCAAATTCATAAATCATACGACACAACAACTTCAAGCATGATAGTTGGGTAATATTTTATTAACTCTTGAGAATTGTTGGTTCTTTGAATCCACACATGTCTTCATTCACATTGCAGACAATCCATGATTCGAGCATTCTCGAAAAACTCATGAACAGCCGTTTCCCTGTTTAGGATATCTTCGGAAGTCATTAAAACCCGGTTTCCCTAAATGCAAAGGCAGTGTGAAACAGTAGCCCGGTCAATAGAGACCATTTTTGAAAATAGAACCGGTCAAATTTTGGTCAATAGCCGGTCATATTACGTATATCGTTCAAAATTTAAAAGTTATTTGGCAATTTTAGTACTATATTTAGTAGGTTACATATTTTGTTTTTGTTAAAAAAATTTATTACGTATTTTTAGACTTCACCCTACAAATTAATATGTTTATGTCGTAATGATAAGAAACATGTAAAGCAAAAGACAGAAATGTAAAAAGTTAATAAACGCGTGCTCACTTTTAAAAGGCATCTGAGGTTGAGTGATTGACATGGGGAAGAGGCATCCGAGGTAGGTAGAATTATTTGGTACGGAAAGGCGTGAAGAAGTAAAGAGGCTAGTTAGGTAGCTAGTTATTCATGTGAATTCGTGGCGTAAGTTTCCAGGGGGGGTGGGGGGGGGTGGGGGGGGGCAAAGGGGGGTTCCGTTGGGTTAGCGTCGCTATAATTTTTGATCTATTTTTTGAAAACTGGAAACCTTAAATTCCAAAAAGAATATTTCTGCGGTGTCCACCACGCGTTGGGACGCGTGACGGTGCTGACAGTCCGATTTGTGGGTGAGGGCATTAGAGTGGAAGGGAGTTGAATCGTCTTGTAGCTTGGTGCCAAGCTTTGGCGCGATAAAAGGCCACGGCGCACCACTCCGTTCTCCCCCGCGGCAAGGCTTCTCGCGCCATGGCTAACAGCCCATGCAAAACCTTTAAAAAAAAAAAACTATCCATTGATAGCCGTTGGGGGGAGCGGATTTTCAAAAAATACCCCCAAAACCCTAATTTTACCCCTTTAAAAATCCTATAAATACCTCTTTTATTTCATACTTCACTACAAACAACTCTTTCAATACATTTTATAACACACATTTCTTTATTTTCTCTATTTTCACACAAAAAAAAATGAATCCCGAATCCTAACAACCAAATTGATTTCTGTATCTTAACGACCCAACCAACCAAATTCATGTTCTGGGGTCGTCTTCGAGCCTATTTGGAAGATGAAAATGAGTTTCCTCGAACCACTGTTTGGCAACGACATGCTAAAAGTCAAACGTTCGGGTTCTAACTCGAAACCGCTAGCTCCGGCTCAAACCCGGCCGCGGTATCAAAGAAATTCTTGGCGTAACAATAACGATTAGACCCGCAAGACAGCCTAAATTGACCGTGCAACGAGAGAGAGTGAAGACCAAATTGCGGTTGAATCCAAACTCAAAGGATTGCGTGAGGACATGCGTGTGTACAAATCCGACACACGTGAGATGGATCCGTCGACCCGCTATCATCAACAGCCCAAAAGCAAAAATCCGAACGGCATATCCATACAACCAAGCAACTAGTCCGCGCCGCAAAATTTATGATTTTTAATTTTATGTCTTTTAAAAATTTTATTTATTTTTTCAAGTATTATTTTTATAATGTAATAGTGTTTTTAAATTGAATGTATTTTATTTTTAATTATATAAATAAGAGAATTTTTAAATAAGGATAAGGATCGCTTTCATTTTCAGTGTTGAACACAGAGTAATGTTGTGTTTTAAGTGATTGTATATTTGATTATTTTAATCAAATGTACAATCAATTAAAGCACAAAATTACCTCTCATGTTCAAATGAACATTGAAAGGCATCTTTTTTTTCTTTATAATCAATATGAAAAAAAAAAATAAAAAAAATTCTATGGCACTATAATTCTGGTGACAAACCAATGCCACTGAATTCGTGCCATAGCATTTCTGGTGCCAAACTCCCTTTGCTGATTTGTCACCGAGCTGAATTCGGCCATAGCATTTCTGGTTCAAAAAGTGTTTTGAAATGTTTTTAGAGATAAATTTATGAAAAGATGATGCTAATGAATCATGCTGGTTTATTCCTAATATATTACTGGTCCCATATGTCAATTGAATCATGCTTGTTTTTCCTAATTGCATTTTCAAGTTTTCAAGATCCAGTATCCTAACCCAGGATCGTTTCGTCTTTTTGCAAGATCAAGATCGAACAGATTCGGATCAGGATCGCGATAGTAAAGATCCTACTATGATGTCATATCTTAATAGTCTTTGTAATACTATACAATTCTATAATTATTATAACCATAAAATAAAAAATTATATTAAATTTTCATAAAATGTTTCATAAATTATGTTATAAAAAGTTTAAGAAGATTAACATGTTATTTTTTTAGTTGTACAAAACACTATCCATAAATTTGTAGTTTTTAAGTTTGCGGTTCAAGAAAAGTAAGATCGGATCGGATTAGATCTTAAGATCCTATGGTCAAGATCGAGATCCTATAAGATCTTAAACTTGCAAAGATCCTATGTAAGATTTGGATCGTTTTTTGCTTTGCAGTATCGTAAAATCGTAAGATCCTAAGATCAGGATCGGGATCTTAACAACCATGGGCATTTTCTGATACTTTTTATAGAGAGAGAAATTACTTTTATGCGACATCAGCTTTGCCACGGATATACACAACAAATGAGGTGTGTGTGAACCCACATGCTCCTTTTTAAAGGCTTGAGTGATGATATGGAAGAGGCATGCGAAAAGATATTAGAATTAATTTGGTACGAAAGGCTTGAAATAAGTAAAAGAGGCGTAGTTAGGTAGGTACTGGGTGAAGAGTTGAAACAAAAAGCTTGACCATGCATGTATTAAAGTGAAAGATGGGTAAATCGTATCGTTACTCAAGTTTTCGTGATTTTTCGGATATACAGTATAGTCATTTTAATCTTCCCACTAGTAGTCTTAGCATGGTGTTTTAACTTTGGCAGGAACCTAATGTTAATATTCGTTAAAAACCTCGTCAAATATAAGAATACTTTTTACTCTGTAACAATTTCATCCATATTTTTAAAGAACTCTCAAATTAATTTAACATCCTTGTAAATTTTCAAAATTTAATATTATTTTAGAAAATTTAAATACACATCTGTAGGGGTGTAAACAGTCAAGTTAATTTTATTGGCCCAGCGGTATGTGAGTGACTCATCAACCTAAATGTTCTTAGTTCAAGTCTCGTTGAAGACATGCGAGATAGGTGATGCAGATTGTAAAAATTTGTCGTTCTAAGAAAAACTCAAGCTCGTTCGACCGAGCAATTTATTGAACCTCGAGTCCAGAAAATGGGCTCGAAAATTTTAGCCGAGCTTGAGATTATATAAGCTCGACTCGAGTTATTTTTGAACTTTTCAAGTTTTTTTGTAAAATATATATCATGTATATCGTAAGTGTTTATATGCAAATACTATAAGTGTAAATACTTATTTATAAATGTATCGAGTTTTTCTAGTCAAGCTCGAACGAAAATTAAGTATTAAACTATATTTCAATTTTAGATGATTAAGAAAATACATCATTACATGTATATCGAGCTGTTCAAGCCAAGATTAAGTAAAACTTAAACTTTCTTAAACCGCGCTCTGCTAAAGCTCGACTCAGTTCAACTCATTTACCTATTTTCATGTTTACCCACATCAATAATAAAAGTATTACTAATTAATTTTAATATATTAAAATATTTATTATTGTCGTGTAAGATCATGTTTCAATATCATTAGTACTTTAGTAGAATTTAACCGATTACCTATTACCAGGGGCGGAGCTAGGGGGTTCCCGGGGGTGCACGGGAACACGATGGAATTTTGTCGCGTAGTGTGTATATTTGCTAAAAATATCGATTTCTTCAAAATGAACCCGGTCCCAAAATTATGTGTTGCATAGATACTTGTTTTATTTAATTAGTTAAATATGTTAAAATTTTAGTTTTAATGAAATCGTACATTTTAGTCATTTTTTTCTTTTACACTCGTACGAAAAATTTTGTGCACCTGATGACTTAATGCTCTGAGTCCGCCCCTGCCTATTACACAAGTGACCAATGCATCATATCGTGTCTAGTATATACTTGTGGTAAGTCATGGATCCAACACATGAAACTATGTAGCTTTATTGATTATTGTGTTTCGACTATTTAAGGTCCATTTGGTTTGTAAGTGGGTTTAGGATTAAGATTTAGATTTGAATTTGAATTTGAATTAGGATTTGAATTTGAATTTGAATTTGTAATATAACATGTTTGTTTATAAATTGGGTTTAGATTGAAGTTATTATTTTCATTATTAAAACATAATATATAATTAAAAAGATAAAAGTTGTGGCTAAAATTTAGTGTGGGCCTACAAAAATGGTAATTGCTTCAAAAGGTAGCATGTGATACGGGATTTCTTCAAACCTCTATACCTGGCATCATTTCAAAATTTAAAACCTGCGCATGTCAATGATACGGTTTTAAATTATATATACGTTTAATATCAAAGTATTGAAATTCCAAAACTACCCTTTAGGAAAAAGGTAATTAGGAAAATCACACCAAATATCATACGTTAACCGGTAAGTGTTCACCGGGTCGTTTATACCCCAAGAATTATGAATTGAAACCCCGTTATTATTTGGGCAATGATTTGAATGGTTTCAAAGTTTTTGAATTGGTTTTCTAATTCTACAAATAAAAACACGTAAAGCATGCAAAGAAAGTAAACGACTAAGCAATTAAGCAATTTGACATAAAAACGTTAACGGGAATTTAAGAAAACGCGACAAGAAAGCAAGTATATCAAATTTAAGCCCTACGAACGCAAAATCAATTTTAATAAATTCTAAATGACTAAAAATAATTTTCAGAAAAAGAATTATATTTTTTTGCTTTTTATTTTTTTATTATGAATTAAAAATGGTTTTAATCTAGAAAATTAATTAAAAATACTAAACTATATTATAAAAATCAGGAAAAATTCCTAAAATAAGCTTAATATGAAACAGATTGCAAGAAAATTAAAACTACTGAAAAAGCTAAACACAATAAGCCATGAAAAATCAAAACAGCACTCGAAGTGCTTATTTTTAAAAGGAAAGTAAAAAGGGTTAAAACTAATTTGAAAACACCCTTGGACGTAAAGTCCCAAGGGCGCAGTTGGTGTTGGCGTGTGGTATAAAATAGGGTTGAATGAGGTTGAGGTCAGGGGTTCGAGCCTTGCTCACCCCTGACTTCCCGAATTCCCCTTTTTTTATTTTTGAAAACTTTTTGAAACAAACTAATAGAACAGCTTATAATAAGCACTTTTTACTAAAACAACTTTTTGTGAAAACCTCTGAATAAGCTAAAAAAAGCTTATTAATTTGACAGATATGACTTAGGAATTTTTAAGCACTTACACAAAACCTTAGAAACTTGTAAGCTTAAATAAGCTCAGACCACAAACAAATAAGCTATAAACACTTAAAAGCAAACCTAATAAGCACAATTGAACAACATTTGAACAAAACAATAAGCCATAAGCTGGAAAAACTAATAAGCACTTTTTTTTCACAAAACAGTTTACCAAATAGCCATAAAGGACTTTTTGAGCTTATTTTTAAGCCAGCAAACAGATCCTTATGGCTTAGTGGCATATACCACTAGAAAGCTTATCCTATAAGCTATCTAAATCAGCTCTCAAAAAGTATTTTGAAATTCATTTAAGCTAAGAAAAATCTAATTGAAAAAGCTGTTTATGCAAAATACCCTATTTTTTGTTTTTATGAAAAGACAAGAACTAAAATGCAGGCTTAAAAACAGATTACTAAATAAGCTTTTAAAACCAAAATAAGCCCTAACTATTCTAGAATGGCCTAAAAACTAGTTATGCTCCAAATTTTAAAAGATAAAACTAATATTAATTTGATTTTTAGTTTGAAATTGTCCTAATGGTTTGGTAGTTTTACGTACCTATAAAATATATAATAAAAATACTACTTAGGTAAATTCCAACTATTCACCTTTAACTAAGGTAAAAAGTTTAAAACTTACAAAAATAATATATAAAATATATAATATACGTATGTTTGACCGGGTAAGGATGATCACCCGGGTCGTTTCCCCAATGACTAGTGAAATTGAAACCACGTTTATGTTCGGATCCTGATTTGAATAGACAAAGATATTTTAGATAAGCTATTACTATGAAATTAATAAGCAACAAATAATGACAATTAAGCAAGTAAACTAATTTTAAACCCCTAAAAATGTAAACTAAAATTTCACTAAGTAAAGAAATTTATTAAAAATAAAAGCCCTAATTTTTATTTCTTTTATAAAAGTTTAATTGAACTAATTAAAATTTAACCCTAATTATTAATGAAAACTTAATAAACTAATTAAAAACTTAACTAAGGACTAATGGTGCAAAAAGGAAAAGGACTAACGGGGGACTAACTGAAAAACAATTAAAATCGAAAAGTTACACTTTCTACCCTGAGAATCTATCCCGACAACAAACTAAGTCCAATAAGCATTCGAAATTTTAAAGAGCTTAAAATGAAAAACTCAAAGAAGCAAAGTTGTAAAGGAAGACAGGGGGAACAAGATTAATTAAAGCTACTTGGGCTGAAACTCACAAATAAGCTCTAAAAGTGCTTATCTTTAAGCTGTTACAGAAAGGAGGGCTTATCCCTTGTTTTTAGAAAATAAGCTATAGAAAACTCAAATTAAGCTTAATGTGAAAAAGGAAAAGTGTTCTAGGAAGCTTATGATGTGCTTAATCTAAAAATGCAAAGAAATTTAACCTAGAAGTGCTTTTAAACTACTGAAATTAAGCATGAACTAAGCAAACTCGGAAAATAAGCAAGATAGCACTAAATCCAAATGAGCTTAAAAACTTAAAAGGCTAAACTAGACTCTAGAACTTTAGGGGCTTATAAAACTCTAATTTCAATCTAATTTAAGCTAGAAAATCAAGACCCATAAGCACTTTAACAAATTTAAATCCTAAAGTTTCTAAGTACTGTTTTTGGCTTTTTAACTTTTTTGACAGCAAAAATAAGCTAAGAAAATAAGCTAGAAAATAAAATTTAAGACTTGTTCTATTTTAAGCTATAACTAGACTTTAAAATGCTAAAAGATAGGCCATTAAATCCTAAAATCACTCGACTAAAAGTTAAATCAGAGGCAGCAGTACTAACTTGTTAGTTAGTACTGGTAGTGTAAATATCAGCAGTACTAACTTGAAGGTACTGCTGATGCAATTTGACTTTTAAGATCAGAATTAAACTATGAAATAAGCTAAGAAATATAAGCTAAAACTAAATTTAAGATAAGCTATAACTAAACTTAATCCTACTTGAATTCCTAGCTAAAAATTTAGGCTAACAGTACTAACTTATGGTTAGTACTGGTAGTGTAAAGGTTCAGCAGTACTAACTCTTGTTAGTACTGCTAGTGTAAATCAAGAGTACACTAATCCAAACACCCCTTTTTGGTTATGACAGATTTTAGAAAAACTTTTTAAGAGAAATCTAATGAAGAAATACTAAATACCAGATAAAAACTAGCTTAAAACAAACTTAATTAACAAAACTTAACAACTAAATAAGCCTTAATCTAAGATCTATGCTATTTTACTATATATTTTGGTTTTTTAGAGGTTTTTAAGAGATTGAGCAAATAAGCAGATCTAAACATAGCAAGCAATGATATCATTATTTAAAACTAAAATTTAAAGGAAAAATGAAAGAGAAACTTACAAACTCCTCTAGCTAAACAAGAGGACCAATAAAGGCAGCTACAAGCTCCCTAGCTTATTAGATAAGCTAGAGTAAAGTCCTTGGGATCTCTTCCAAGTTAAGATCCCCTTCCAAAAGCTCAAATTTAGTATAAAGATCCGTATAGATTAAACTGATTTAAGGTTTAGATAAGATTAATATTGAATTCAAACAGCTCTATTTCAGCTTATAGACTGAAAGAGCTTAATATGAGCTTATTAGCTTATTGAGACAATATAGCTTATTAAGAGAGCTTAAGAACTTTAAATAGACTGTAGAAAATGAGATTTAAAACACTAAAGACTGAATTTCATTAATTAAAGAAGCTGATTACATTACTTGAAAAAGGAAAATTACATTTAAGAAAAATACGAATTTAAGCTAGACTAAATTACTAAAAAAAACTAGATATATAAAAAACTAGATATCTCATGTGTGAGAGGAAGGCCCTATTTATAGGTCTTGAGGAAGCTTCTAGGATCTCTTGCCCTGCCCTCCAATCTTTCAATCCTGGCCAATCATTTCTCTAATCATTTGAGCTTCATTTGTGGCCGTTTGATCAAGCTGTGGACACATGAGGATTGCCAGCGTGCCATTCCATTGATGTGACGTTTGTGCTTCTTTTGTGAGTATTTTAGTACAAAAACCCACATTCCATTGTGGCCTTCCTCAATTCCACGAGAGCTTCTTTTGATGGGATTTGGCTAATGGGGAGGGTTTGGTGATGTAATTCTCTGCCATGTCAGTCCTTGTCAACCGAATTGTCCTTTCTTAATTACTTCTTCATAAACCTTCAAATTTCCAATGAGTTCGTCAAGTGATAGAGTTGTTAGATTCTTTGATTCTTCAATCGTCGTGACTTTTGCGCGCCATTTAGGATGTAATGCCCTTAGAAATTTCCTTACACAATTCTTGCTAGAAAAACTTTCATCAAGTGCTTTTAGACTAGTAATAATAGTGTTAAATTTAGCAAATGCATTATCTATTGATTCCTCTTCCGGAATCATGAATTGTTCATATTGTTGAACAAGAAGATCTATTTTGTTAGCTTTGACTTGATTATTACCTTGATGAGTGATTAACAAAGTATCCTAAATTTCTTTTGCGGTTTGACACATAAAAATTCTTTCATATTCTTTACGTGGTAAAGCATTATAAATTACCATTTTAGCTTCATTATTTTTAGCAAGTTTCTTTTTAAGATCATCGTTTTGTTTATGAAAAGGTACAATTTCATCCTTTTTAGTTTCAGGATTATTTTGAATAGGAGGAAAATCACCATCGGTAATAATATGCCAAAGATCTAGATCTTTTGACTTCACATAAGTTTCGAATCTATTTTTCCAATAAATAAATTCATCACTTTCAAATAGTGGTGGTCTTTGCATAGATTGCCCTTCTAAATATTTTTCCGATTCCATAGATCGATTCAAGTTTTAAAATACAATTTATTTTAAAAATCTTGTTTGACGTAGCTCTTGATACCAATTGTGGAAAACTAGAAGGGGGGTTGAATAGTTTACCGCTTTTTAATTTAAGGTTTTAAGGTGTTTGTAAAATTTTAGATTCGACTTTATGTGAATTCAACACTTGCACAATATGAACAATATACTTATCTAAACAATCAATAGAATGATATGAGAAAGTAATGTAAGACAAGAGATAAGAGTAAGAACAATCAAACCACAACGCAAGGATTTATAGTGGTTCGGCAACGAAGCACCTCTTCGCCCTACTCCACTCCCCGAGCACCAAACTCGAGAGTTTTCTTCACTATGTCAACAAACTCCCTTATGGCGGAGAAAACCGTACACAACGTTGCTTACACCGATTTACGACACAAAGCTAAATGTCGAGTTCTAATCTTAGCTAGAACCAATCTATCACAACACGACTTCACTACTTGTTCACGACTTCACAACTTCACGACTTCTTCACAACTTCAAGACTTCTTCACAACTTCGCGACTTCACTTCACCACACTACTTATATCACAACTATCTAACACTACTTGGTAAGATCACCACGATCTAACTATACTTACAAAGATCGCCAAGATCTAGCTACTACACACAAATACAAGATATACAATTGATTTACAAATATGTGATATGGATGCAACAAGATTGCAATATACACTTGAGGTGTAATACTTCTTCACTTGATGATGAAAGTATTCTTCTCTTGCACTTGAGGAATTGAGCTTGGATCACTTGGAAACAAAGCTTTATGATTAAATGATCAAAGGATTTTAGTGAGATGTGTGGGCTGTTTTAGAACAGAAAGAATGAGTGCAAAAGGTGAGAAAATAGTGGGGAAAAGTCTAGTATTTATAGGACAAACTGGGGTTTCAAAATTGTTTATATTAAATAATAAATGATTGGTTGTATTTATACTTACTCAACATCATCTACAATGATTGTCCTACGTATTTTTTTCCCAGCAGCAGACATAACGGGGACAATGTCACCGATACCAACAACTGAACCAATCACGTCTGTTAACAAAATGTTATTTGCAAACATTGTGAAATTTTTTGTTAATCCTTTGTATCTATATAAAAGGTAAAAGAAAAAATTAGATTTAGATACATACCTACATCATCATTTTCATAGTATTGGTGATGTTCAGGATCTAACAAATGGTTAAATGGCTCAAGGATAAACCCATTAGTATTGTTGTCAAAAGGCTCAATACAGTGGACAATAGTACACTTGTAAAAGCTAATATTGTATCTATGGGGTAAAAGTGGAAGTCTTCCACTATTCTCAACAATCCCAAAATTAGACATAATGTCACATTGGCCAACTTCAAATAATGATTCAAACCTAAACATAAACTCCTTTTTTATATAGACCTGTATTCTTGTGTTCTGCATTTTAAAAATAAATAATAGTTAGTAACAATATTTTACATGTAATGAAACATTAAAAAAATGTGTGTAATTACATGGGCATCTTGTAGCACGAGATCAAGACTGTAAGGATCATGCGCAACATTCATCCTGTGTGAATTCCATGTCGATATACATCTGCCTTGAATTGATATGTCATCTAACATAGGATCCACCTCGCTAATTGGTGTTATTTTTCTATCCTTGCCATTTCCTGATTTAAATTTAAAAGAGATGTAATCAGCTGACTTTTGTAATACCTAAATAAATATGAATAGAGCTACTAAGATTACTACAACATTCTAAAAGACAAAGATGTAGAAAAAGAGCATGAATGCAAAGATCAATCTTAGTTCCTCTAAGATTAGCTATTGATATAGGTTGTCTATGAAGTTTTGAAGCTACAATATTGATAGGTACTACATCTATCTTTATAACAAAACCCAAAAAATAGGTTGCAATTAGGATCAATTCGGATTAAACTTGCATTACTATATCTTAGATCAATCTTTGTTCCTCCAAGATCAGCTATTGATACAGGTAATTGTTATGTGCTTAAATACACATATCTTTTACCTAATAAAACGAGTTAAAAAGACCAATAAATACAGAATAATGCATTGTATTTGTTTGTAATGTGAATTGTGTCTTGCAGGTAACGGATATTGCACAAAAGGACAAAAACAAAGCAAAACGAAAAAACCCGAGCACGGGAATGGAAAGAGTATGAGAAATCGAAGCCGAAGG
>BQNB010074764.1:5981-31680 GCA_026074375.1 Tanacetum coccineum | reverse complement strand
TAACAAATAATATTTAAATCAAGACCAAAATAAAATCCAAATCAAAATTCAAATCCTAACCTTAATCCTAATCCCAATCCAAATCCCGCATCTTACCAAACGGACCCTAAGTAAAACATATGTTGAAAACCACTTTTTTATGTTCTTGTATCATCTTCTTTACTATTTATTTTCTTATACTTCACAATTATATAACTTTACCATTTTGAAAAGCCTATAAATATCATTTTTTTATATTATTGTTTTACCCGCCTCTTTAGAGTGCTCGGTACCATAACGATGTGGTGGCCATTTCCACGGCGTTGCCCGACGTTATGGTACCGCCATCCCCAAAAGTCCCACGGCGTGGGTGGCCACGTTAACGTGGGCACGCAGCCACGTTGCGTTTTTATTAAAAAAAAAATTTGAAAAATCATTTCCAACGGCTAGTTGCCGAATTTAAAAAAAAATTACTTTTTGTTTGAAAAAAGGCCATAACGGCTAGTTTTTTGATTTTTTTTTAAAATTCATTAATAGCCGCCGAACGCGCGTTTCAAGCGTCGAAAAACAAAGACGACACGATTACGCGTTTGGAAGAGTTGCGATTTCTTGCCCTTAGCACGAAGGATTTGTCGGACGACGACGCGTATTGGATCAACATACAAAAACAACAAATCAAAGACAAGTTACGCGCGCAAATGCCGAGGGGTTCGGGTTCGAATAGCCAAGCCGAAGACTCCGACGAGTAGTTTTTTTTATTAATATCGAATGTCTTTTTTTTAATTTCCGTAATTTTTTTTAAGTTCCGAATGTATTTTTTTTAGTATTGTAATTTTTTAATGAATGAAATGAATATAGTTATTTTTAAAAATGAGGGGAAAATAAAAAATAGTGGGTCCCAAAAAGTGGTGTTATGGTGTTATGACACCTTGCACTCTTAGCATGTGAGTTTATAAAAGACTCTTTAGATCTAAAAAGTTTAAAAAGCGAAAACCTATCTAAGGCTGGATGGTATGGTGAGGTGAAACTCACCTTCCACGTCAGCGCCACATCAGCTTTCTCTTTTTAACTTTAAAACTCATTACAAATCATCTTTTAACCGTAATAGCAACTATAAACTCACATTTCATTAAAATACATACTTTATATAAAATACACCCCACTAAATACCCACACACACTTATAACCAAAATAAAATACATTAAATCAAAATGAGAGGGCCCACAATTATGTAACTCACCAGTGATGAGTTACTCACTACTCTCTCCTCAAAATAACCCTAACTCACGCGTGAGTTTTAATGGGTGGGATGACAAGTGAAAGGTGACTTAGTAACTCACGTGTGACTTTAACCTCCATATTGTGTAGCCTAAATGATAAGCTGTTTTCGACATATATGAAAGGCTTCCGAGCAACGCGCCGGTTAGTATTCTTCGTTATTAATATTTAGTAATAATTTGTTTTAAAAAAGAAAAGACTTTATATTTTTTTTGGAAAAAAAATTAAAAATTTAGATGTAATGATTGAATTTTAGAGAAAATATCGGGCTGAAAACTGATTTGGTTTAAAACACCAGACCAAAGATTGAACTGAAATGTTCGGTCCATAGTCCGGGTCGGTTCGGTTTGTAGGTCTAGTCTGGTCCAGCAAAACATAATGATCGGTTTTGCGTAAGACCGAACCGGATCAGATCGAAGACCGAATATGAGTAAAATGATGGACCAAGGACCGAACGGACATATGTTTGGCCTGATCCGATCCACGATCTATTATACTTAGTCATATATAAGACCTTCCTTAAATTTGTTTTTTCTTTTTTATTTGAGAATAAAAATAAAAATAAGCCTATCTTGGTTATTAGTAAACAGGGTTTTAAAAGGTCCGTTATGACGGCGCTAAGACACGAGGCGTGGCCTCAAAGTTACGAAATACACTAAAGCGTCGGTTTTAGGCGTGACGTGAGTTTAGGCGTGAAAATGCGTGAAACGGCGCGCAAAGGTGCAAGGCTTGACGAGTTTTTTTTAAATGTTTAGAGGATTTACTAATATTTGGGATTTGAGCTTGCATTTACTAATATTTTAGATATGGGCTTGAATTTACTATTCTTTACCACTCATATAATTATAAAATATGATATAAATCTATAAATATTTTTTGTCGCTTTAAGTCACGCCTTAAAAACGCTATACTGTTACGCCTCACGTTAAAACTTAAGGCTTAACTATGTCGTCACACCACGTCTCACACTATTTACTATTAAACCTTCTTTAAATTGGCTTGCCCGTTTTGAAACTAATTGGTCAACTCGTTTGAAAAATTAGTGACCGACAAATAAGTTATATATTTCCTAAAATAAATTTTATTTCAGAAAATAGCAATACACTAATTTGAAGAATAAATGCTAGCGCGTGAACACATAAGACCTTTTCAAGCTTCAAAAGTAACACACAACCATGGCGACGACTTCTACGATGACCAATCGGAACTTTATTATCATCGAGTTATCATATCAAATATAACTACATAACTAAATACATTGTACTTATAAATAGTATTCACCAACTTCTTGTTGTGACTTATGAAACACACGTTTTAGACTCGTTTAACGCGGCCATTACACTCTCATATAAATAACTCACGTCGACTTATCTCCCACTTCAATTATTTTCATTTCATAAAACATAAACAAAAAGCAACTTTTTTGCTCTAAAAAACCACCAGTTTAAAGCAGCAACATAGTGACACGGCCGTAATTTCCTACACCGTTTGAGACTTGAAAATGTCGCGACAATTCGTACGTAGCGGTGCTGCTCCTAGGTTGATACCGAAAAGAGGACAAGTTATAAGAAGCAGCTTGAAAGTTGTCATGTCTTACCTTTGTTGTTGCGTTGGAAGTTCGAATATTTGTTCTCGAAAGTTTCGCCTCACTAGCTAGTTATTGACATCATTGATAATTAGCTTTTGCTTCATAATTAAGCCAGAATGAAATGTTGACATTGATAAGCTTATGCTTTATAATCGTATTCTTGATGAAACGTTGTGTGAAATCTGAAGGATATATAATTTGAATGTTACTGCCACAAAATTTCTTAGGAACGTTTGATGGACCTAAGTGCTCCGAATATTATGAAAAATTTATATGATGTAAAGCTGTAATTGTTTCTCAGATGACATTGATGTTAAACGTACACATACATTTATATGCGCGGCAACGACATCAAACTTCTATATCAACCGTACGTAAACCAGATAAATATTTGTTCAATATCATGTTTGTAGACTGATTTCAAACACATAATCTGTAGCAAATACTTTGTTTTTCTAAATATCACTCACACAATGTATTCCTTGAATGAAGCATGTCAAGCAAAATATTTCCTTGAATGAAGCATGCCAAGCACAAGTTTCTTTTAGTGCAAATATATTTTATGTAGATTAGTCTATGTTCTTGAGTTTCATGGAGAGAAAGGAAAAAAAATGAAGTAATGTTTTTTTTAGAACGACAAATTTTACAACATACATCACCTATCTCACATTTCTGTAACAAGACTTGAATTTACAACCTCTAGGTTAATGGGTCACTCATATATCGTTGAGCCAAGAGGCCTTTGGTAAAAAAAAATTAAGTTAATTTATGTTTGTTCTTGAGATAGGCAGAAAAGAAAAGAAATCGAAAACAGAGTCATGTTCTCAAGTTTGATGAAATGGAAAAGAAAGTGTCACATTGACAATTTTGCCCTTCCTACTTAAATTGCTACAGGGAGAAACGAAACTAAACTGAGATATGCACCAGATGTACAGAAAAAAAACTGTCCACTAACGGTTTAATTTCAAAAGAACATCACAACACAAAATTATAATAAACAAAAAAGTGAATCAAGTTTTCTGGTGTTGGCGCATCCAATGCAAATTAACATCATAAGAAAGGTCTATTTAAAAGATTTCATATATATTCTTTTTTTATATTTGATTTCTTACCTTTAATAGTATCAATCATCTCTATATTTTGAAGCGTCATTTATGGGTGATTGTTCCTCATTTATGGGTGATTAATACTCTCTATATTTAGAGGTCATGACATTACTATTAATCCGTTGTATTTTCTAAATGAATCAAGAAAAGAACAAACATTTATCTTTTTCTGTTCCATCAAATCTAAGATGGTACCAGAGCAGGTTTGAAACCTTGCTTTTAATCAATCACAAACAAAAAGATGGCAGGAGATGATAACAACAAAAATGATGGTGGAAGCGGTGGTATCACATACGAGTCACCCTATTACCTCCATCCATCCGACTACCCTAAACAACTACATGAAAATAAAACCCCACACGAATCCGCTGCATTCAAGGCCTTTCAAAGGTGCAATGGTCCTCCTGCTGTAAAACAAAGAAGAAGTAGAGCAAAATCCATGGAAGGAAGAAAATAAACACGCACTGAATGCATAAAGATGGTCAACATCGGAGAGCTGCTTATGTTGATCGGCTACCCGGAGAGTGGTGGCCAGGAAAGAATGGAGAAGAGACAAAAGCAATGCTGCTTATGTCAAGACAAAGACCAGTCTCATTCCCGGATTGACATACGAGGATTACCAACTCTTCCTGAAACACTTTTCTGGAACAGGTAATAGCGAGGGAACAAAACCCGTTGCTAATATGGCCCATAAAGAAGACGAAGAAGGTGAGTGGATTTTTGATTCGGGTTGCACCGAATACATTACTTATTTATACATTTCTTGATAACAAAGAAAACACTACTCGAGGCTCCGTTGTTTCCTAATGGGGATTCCATCCTAGTTAAAAGGAAAGGGGACTATGTTCTTCTAGGTGGAACAAAAGTGAATGGAGTTCTTTATGTTCCTGATTTCAAATGCAATCTTCTTTCCGTTAGTCGCCTTAGTCGCGACCTTCAGTGTTGCATATCATTCTTCCCTGATTTTTGTGTTATGCAAGGATTACAAAGGAGGAACTTGATTGGTGCGGGTAGATGCGAAGGGGGACTATACCGAATGAAGATGGTTCAAGGAAGAAGAGCTATGGCAACCACAGTTGAGACATGGCATAAAAGACTTGGACATGCATCAAAAGGGAAACTTGGTAAAATTGATTTTATTAAAACATGCACTATTGATTTTAATAATTTCTGTCATTCTTGTGCTAAAGCAAAGCATATCAGAACGCCTTTTCCTTCTAGTTGTATTAAAACCAATGCTCCTTTTCAATTAATTCATTGTGACATATGGGGAGGTTATCGGGTACCTTCGTATACAAGAGCCAACTATTTTCTTACAATAGTTGACGATTTCAGTAGAGCGGTATGGGTATTCCTCATTAAACATAAAAGTGAGGCCAGCAAACGTCTCATGGATTTTCACAAAATGGTTGAAGTTCAATTCGAAAAGCAAATTAAGAGGATAAGGTGTGATAATGGTGGGGAATTCACATCTAACAACATGCTAAATTTTTACAACGAAAAGGGGATCCTATTAGAAACCACTTGCCCACACACTCCCCAACAAAATAGAGTTGTCGAGAGGAAGCACATGCACCTGCTCAAAACTGCTCGAGCTTTAATGTTTGATGCAAATCTTCCTAAACAATTTTGGGGAGAATGCATCTTAACCGCGGCATATGTAATTAACCGCCTCCCGTCTAAAGTTATTAAAAACAAAACGCCTTTTGAGTTGCTTATGAATCAAAAACCAGATTACGAGTTCCTAAGAGTCTTTGGGTGTCTTGTATATTTTACAAACACAAACACAAAGGGAGATAAGTTTGAAGAAAGGGGGAAACCAGGGGTCTTTCTTGGATACCTAACGGGAACTAAGGGTTACAAAATCCTCGATCTTGAGACCAGAAAAATAATAGTTAGTAGAAATGTAAATTTCTATGAACAAAAATTCCCTTTCAAAAATATTGAAGAAATCAATAAAGATTGTGTTGAGGAACCGATAATATGTCACGATTGTGACTGTCATGATGAACCAATCTTGGCACAAAACAAAGAACAAAACCCAATGGAGCAAGATCAGCAAATGGACCATGACCAAACCAATGAGCCAAGCGGCCCACATGAAACTCACGATGGGGATGAAACGGGCCAAATAAATGATGAAGGGCAGCCCAATAATGATGAGATTGAAACAAATGAAGGAGGAGAAGCCCAAGCCGAGACAAGACCCACTCGACCAAAAACTCAGCCTTCAAGATTCAAAGATTTCGTTGTACAAGTTCCTCCTTCGCTCAAACACCCGACATCAACATCCAATCAGGTTACCTCCACGGTACGCTACCCAATCTCGAATTTTGTTTCTTATGATAAGTTTTCCACTAATCACAAAGCCTTCTTAGCGGCTATCACTAATAATGAAGAACCCAAGTGTTTCAAACAAGCTGCACAAGATGCTCGATGGCGTGAAGCCATGCAAAGGAGTCAAGCTCTACGCTGAAAAATGTACTTGGACTTTGGAATATTTACCGGAAAAGGAAACGAGCTATAGATTCAAAATGGGTCTACAAGATCAAATTTAAGCCAAATGGAAAAGTTGAAAAATAACAAGTGTCTAGTGCAAATGGATTCTACTCATTGGATGGCGGTGGATTATCATGTCCCTTTTGCACCGTTTGCTGTTCGCACTTTATAGCAATCGCAGTTATATGGGACTGGGGTTTTCATCAACTTGACGTGAAGCAACGCCTTCCTGCATGGAGACCTTGATGAGCTTGAAGTTACATAAATCCTCAAGGTTTCTCTATTGATTAATGAGATTGTGTTTGTCGGCTGTGAAAGTCTTTGTACGGGTTGACGAAAGCTTCAGGCAATTGGAATCAAAATTACTATGTTTCTTCGAAGTCAAATTTTAGACAAACTAAGGCGGACCACTCCTCTATTCATTATGCAGGTAGGTAGCACACATGGTGGTCGTTCTAATTTACATGGACAAATATCCACTCCATCTAACCCACACGAATAATCATTTTCTTTAATGACGTTTCATCATTACCGGAAACAATCTCATCAAAATTCAAGAAACCAAGAAACAGCTTGACGATGAATTTAGCATTAAAGATCTCGGTCCATTGAAGTATTTCCTTGGAATAGAGGTAGCAAAAACAAGAGATGGTCTAGTTTTAAGCCAACGAAAATATACGTTGGACATTCTGGAAGATAGTGGGAAGTTGAGGTGTAAACCGAGTGCTTTTCCCATTGAAGAAGGCTTGAAATTAGACACATGAACATACAAAATCTTTGTACTACACCGTCTTGCGCGTACACGCAAGTGTACGCGCAAGACGGTGTAGTACAAAGATTTTGTATGTTCATGTCATAAATCATAAAATGTGTGTAAATATTTATAACATTTGGCATGTTCGCATCTATTTAGCTAAGCATAAAATATTTGTGAATATTGATAAGATTGCGTATGTCCGCAATATTTGGCTAAGCATAAAATATTTGCAAGATTTTGTATGTTCGCAATATTTTGTGAATCAAGTTATTATGCATGAATAATGTATATCGGGTAAAAGATAAAAAATACGAAGGTTTTACCGACTTCCGGAACGGAATTGATTTTGCCTTTCGATGATATGAGAACACGAAACATAGTTTATTCGTGGTCTCACGGATGGCGCCAACTTGTTGAGGCATAATTTGGGTTGGGCTGGTCTTGACGACTCTCCTTGGGTCGTTCGTCGTCTTTCCGAGCCTTGAATTATGCTGCCAACAAAGAAGAACCAGTTAAAAGGGGACCCGAGGCCGGAGCCGCGGGATCCACCCTCCGACGGTCAAGTTAGTATCATATATATTGATAAAGTATAAGAGGTGGTTAGTAAATAACCTGTTCTCCCCCGTGTAGGTACAGGTTTAGTGTAGGTGTTGCAAGGAGTTAAGTTTGAGGTGGAACCACAAGAGGATCATACATTTGAGGTGGAACCTCATGGGAATGTCGATCATGTAGTTGGTTCACAGGAAGTACAAACTCAGGATTTGATATACTATCATCCAGCACGTGATAGGGAGCAACACTCAGCATGGGAACTATTTAGTTATAGAGAAGACAGTAATGAGGCTGCTTTTACAGTTGCTGCAGTGGATAAGGTTTATGCACATGAGTCATTGACTTTCAATAATACAATTGCTTATGAGGTAATTTCCAAGTGGAAGGTTGGATTGAAAGATGATATGGATGCTCGGTCAGATGTGTATGTACTCAGCAACGGTTGCAGAAAAAGCCGTGACGACAGCCACGACTATTACTGGAAGTATGCACCAGGTATGTTCATACATCTATTTCTCTATATAGATGATATGGTTTTTTCTTGCGGATGCAAGGCTGAGATCTGGGCTACCAAGGGTTTGCTGGATAAAGCAATGGAAAATGTACTTGGTATGGAGATCGTCAGGGATCAGAGTGGTAATACTCTAAGGGTGTCATAGTCCAGGTTTTACAATAGGAAGTTGGTACATACTTTGTTGGAGGGACATTCTATACTGTCATTGGAGGGTAGTCTATCAGGGGACTGTGATGTGGAAAAGAATGGTAAGTGGTCATGTATATATACGGTTGGAAGTCAGGAGTATTAGATGGTCTGCACGAGACTTGACATAGCATTTGCAAATGTTGGTATGTTGGATAAGTTTGATCGTGGATTACAGACAAACGTACAGGTTTTGTGGATTTTGACTATGCCATGGGTAGATGAATAAAAGGGTACGGGTTGATGATATTGGGATGTGCAAGAAGCTTAAAAGCTAATTGGCAGCACATGGAGGCTTTGTCAACAACTGAAGCGGGATATATGATGTTTACTGAGGCTTGGAAGAAGAAAATATGGCTAAAGGGACTTTTGGCACAGTCAGGATATGAGCTAAGTTTACTATGCCATCGTAAAAGGCGGTTCCTGGTCCGAGGTCCCAGCACAGGTCAAAGTTGCTGCATATCGGTATTGACTAATAGTGATACTAAGTTGGAAATTGTTAGATATAGAATTCACTTTAGTTAATAGGTCAGGGGGTTTAGTGTAAATTTAGCTCTAATTATAGCCATATTAGGGTTGTTGGGTTTCTCTACGGCCCAAGCCCATCCTCCCCCTCATCTCTATAAAAGGAGGTGAGGGGGGAGGGGTTTTATACATTATTCTTCGAACCTGTTTATGGGGTTGGGGTGGGGTTATCCCCCTCATCACTATAAAAGGAGTGAGGGGGGAAATGTTTTGTACTTTATTCTTTTCTTACTCAATAAACATATAATATTGAGGGTTATATTCTTGTGCATATTTTTTTCTTTTCTGTCATACATAATCTGTTGGGTGTGTGCGTCTTCAAGATCGGATTTATTCCACACTAGTAACCTGTTAAACCCTACAAAGTCAGTATCGCCGACTTATCGGTCGACTTCTTTACCTTCAAGCCACTCAGCCAGATATTACATATACTGTCAATATTTTAAGCCAGTTTGTAGCCGACCGGCAAAACAATCACTTGGAGGCAGCGAATCGTGTTCTTGGGTACTTGCAACTCTGACTGGTTAGGATGTCCCTACACGAGCGGTCACGTACCGGTATCTCTTTACTAGTGGGACTCCCATTTCTTAGAAACCAAGAAACAATCTGTGGTCTTACGTCTTCAGCTAAGTCGATACAGGGCAATTAGCCTTCATCGTTAGTGGAAATTAATTGTGTGGTCGATGGTTGCTCAGTGAGTTACTGTTCATAATCCATTAGCCTACCACTTATGTTGTAATGAACCAACAGCTCCGGCACATAGCTTAACCAATCCTATCTTCCATAGAGAACAAAGCACGTCCGAGATGGACTGTTTACTTGTAATGACAAGAGATTAATCAAAGGAAATCATTTCGATGAAAGTTAGCAGTAAAATGAAAATAGCAAACTTGCTAACGACAATAAGACTTCCAGCAAATTCAGCTTCAATTTCTTCTTGGCAAGTTGGCATTATACATATTTTGGCGAGCTCCATCTTGAGGGATAATAAAAAATTTCATAGTATACAATATTAAATTAAATTAAATCAATCATCTCTAATTTTAATGATTATTTAGTGATTTGTTCCTTATAATGGTGATTAATACACAGCTATATTTAGAGGTCATGACATTACTATTTAATCCGTTGTAATTTCTGAATGAATCAAAAAAAATAAACAAAAACATTTTATCTTCTTCTGTTCCATCGAATCTAAGATATTAATACGTCTTCATATTGATATCAAGCGCGTTTGCATAAAGGATTCACATGAAGACTTCTTCCAATTCTAGTTGCATGCATTTAGGGGCCACTAAGGCATTTTACCGTGTTTTCCTTTTGATATTCCCAAAGACTAGCAACACGTACTAGTCCAATGTATTTGCATGATCACATGATCAGGTTTGACTCCTAAAGTCTAGCCACCTTTCTTTTAGTATAAATATTGTAATTCTGCATGAAGAAAGGCAGAGAAGAAAAGAAATGAAAAGTTTAGTTCAGTAAGTAGTAATAGTTTAGTTATCGTCTAAGGAGAGTGATCATCTCAAATCAATCTTCTATCAATATTGATACCGTCTTCATATTGATATCAACACGTTTGCAATAAAGGAGTTCACATGAAGGACTTCTTCCAATACTTGTTGCATGTATTTTAGAGGGCCACTAAGGCATTTACGGTGTTTTCCTTATTGATATTCCAAAGACTAGCAACACGTACCTAGTCTAAATGTATTTGCATGATTCCCATGATCAGTTAGACTCCTAAGTCTAGCATCTTTCTTTTAGTATAAATATTGTAATTCTGCATGAAGAAAAAGAGAAGAAAATAAATGAAAAGTTAGTTCAAAGTAGTAATAGTTTAGTTGTAGTTTAGTTATCGACGTATCGTCTAAGGAGAGTGATCATCTCAAATCGATCTTCTATCAATATTGATATATCTTCATATTGATATCAAGCACGTTTGCATAAGGATTCACATGACAACTCTTCCAATTCTAGTTGCATGCATTTAGGGGCCACTAAGGCATTTTACCATGTTTTCCTTTTGATATTCCTAAAGACTAGCAACACATACTAGTCCAATGTATTTGCATGATCACATGATCAGGTTTGACTCCTAAAGTCTAGCCACCTTTCTTTTAGTATAAATATTGTAATTCTGCATGAAGAAAGGCAGAGAAGAAAAGAAATGAATAGTTTAGTTCATTAAGTAGTAATAGTTTAGTTATCGTCTAAGGAGAGTGATCATCTCAAATCGATCTTCTATCAATATTGATACGTCTTCATATTGATATCAAGCACGTTTGCATAAAGGAGTTCACATGAAGACTTCTTCCAATTCTTGTTGCATGCATTAAGGGGCCACTAAGGCATTTTACCATGTTTTCCTTTTCATATTCCCAAAGACTAGCAACACGTACTAGTCCAATGTATTTGTATGATGACATGATCAGGTTTGACTCCTAAAGTCTAGCCACCTTTCTTTTAGTATAAATATTGTAATTTTGCATGAAGAAAGGCATAGAAGAAAAGAAATGAAAAGTTTAGTTCACTAAGTAGTAATAGTTTAGTTGTTAGTTTAATTACGTATTAGGAGAGTGATCATCTCAAATCGATCTTCTATCCGTCTATCTCTATATCTGTATGTACTCCCTTCCTAGCTTTCTTTTGGGACTTGGTTTAATTACATGTTCCGCCCTAATTATCTCAATGACTTGCAAAATACAATTCACTTAACAATTTAGTAAGCCGGTTTAGAAGATGAGAAAATAAATCTCATTATGTCGAATGAGGGATGATACACACGAATCACATTTTAAATCGGTCATATTAGTATACAAGCAGACAAGTGAGACGTAATACGAAACAAGGTTAACCACATTCCCGGAAAACATATTAAAAAAGCTAAAAAAACCCGCGCGGACACTGAACAACTCGTTTTGTACTATGAGTTATGTTTTTTTACACTAGAACTGAACCAAAGGGAAAAAAAACTCAACGACCGGGCTTAACTTTTTTAAAAGTATTAACGTTTTCAAAATCACGTAAAAAGAACAGAATTATTTAATTGAGTTTAAGACGGATATATATAATTGTGTAAATTTTATACGATTTTTAAATATCTCGTAAATTAATCTCAAAGACCTCGAACTTAGATGATTAGATCGCTGACTTTGTTTGACCTTGTCTATGGATTTTGACTATGTCGTTGACCGTTGACCAAGTTTGACTTCCTTAATCATGTGCTTATTAAGTTCTTTGGATATGAAATCGATAATGTTTCTCACTTAAATGAATACATGTTCTATGTGAAAATGTCAAAAATTGTTTAACAAGTACTTTTATATCGAAACACGCTCTAGCGATTTAAGTTGTTAACAATTTAGTGACCATCCGGTTTTGATATAAAAATATTTTGAAATAAACTATCTATCTCATTAAATGTGTTATATATTGGATATATCTCTCGTAAATTTCACCACAGTGCACAGAGTATTAATTTTTAAAATACTCAGTGCGTAAATATCTCGAAGTCGTCCACTTTTGAAGTGGATTACTATACTAGTACTTGTACTACGTGTGGTATTCCCGAGGCACTTAATCTCCTCGAGATATTTTTCCAAAAATAATAGTAATCTAAAAGACTTAGTTGTACGTATGTTTTTGATTCGGTGTTTAGTATGTGTTAGTGCTCTTCTCCGGTTTCGATTTACCGGGTGTTCGGTTCTTTAGATTTCGATTATTGGCTATTTTTTTGTAAAACCGAAACCGTAACTAAAAACCTAATTTGAATTTGGTTTCGTTTTCGGATTGAACCGTACTAAAAACCTATATATATTGTTAAAAATTTAATTTATATAGATTTTTAGCAAAAGAAAATTATTTCAAGCACATAAATTGTTTTCTTATAACGAGATAAAAATTTTAATGCTATTTTTATTATATCCAAATATGAAAAATATATATATTTAATAAATTCAGTTTCATTTGAATTGCTAAGAACAATATCCAAACCAAAAACATATTTTTGTCCCCGGTTTTGTTTTTAGGCTCTTTGGAATTACAAAGCTATCTATTATCTATCATATAAACACAAACTATATTTTAAAACGGTTATTTTCATGTTTTTTAAAACGGTTTTGCACGTCTATAATAGAAGTAAAATAATGTGGTTTGTTCTTTTAGAACGGTTAATAACCGTTTTAAATAATGAATCTTTTACAACATACATATAGAACCTCTCAAGCATTAAAAAAAATTTGTTTGATAAAGTTTCATTGTTGGTCAGCAAGCCTATCTTTAATGTTTTATTGTTTGGAAATAAGTTTTTTGGAGCGTTTAGGAGCGACAATCGGTAAGCATTTTAGATGAAAACCATGTTTGGCAACACTTCAACAAGCATTTGAATATTGTTTAACCGCTCCAATCTCAAATGCTTCTAGTTTGTTATAAAATTACATTTATACCCTCAAATATAAAATTTATAATTTCTTTCATTGGGTTATATGTCTTTTTTTTGTAATTTTACATTTTCTAATTACATTACACCTACGTTACTAAACAACCTTTTTAAACAAAAATCTACTGCTTACTGCTTCTGCTAACTGCTACTGCTACTGCTACTGCTATTGCTACTGCTACTGCTACCTACTGCTACTGCTACTGCTACTGCTACTGCTACTGCTATGCTACTGCTACTCTACTGCTACTGCTACTGCTATGCTACTGCTACTGCTACTCCTACTGCTACTGCTACTGCTACTACTACTGCTACTGCTACTGCTACTGCTACTGCTACTGCTACTGCTTCTGCTTCTGCTCTTGCTACTGCTACTGCTTGCTGCTACTGTTACGTGTCGCCAAACATACCCTTAGCCCCATTAACATAATTATTTTTTTACAACAGTTCAATGTTGGTCAAGCATTAGGCTGTCAATTATTTAAAAAAAATGGTTTTATTGGTTCATTTTTGGCCATTGGTCATTATGGATTTAATGAAGTCTTGCTACGAAGAGGCATGCCTAATTTTTGATCTTTTTATGGATCTTCTAATGGTATAGATTAAATAGTCAGGCAGGGGAGCATTGTGGATATTGTGATTAGATTATTACCCAAATTCGCATTGGTACGAGTAATCAAACATGAATCTTTGCATTAGATAATGTCAAAAGAAAAACTATGATAAAATATTACTAAAAAAACAAATCCGCATCTAATGAAACCACAATAAAAGAAACCCACAAATATAAAATGAAAGAAAAACTCTTTAAAAGTATCTTATAGATAAATGAATGATGAACACATGTAAAATCTTGATTGTGGTTAGAGAATGAATGATGTGTTCTTCAAGATCTGAAAAAAAAGATACAAAAAGCATTAGATACTTGTTTTGGGTATAAAGAAAGCAAAGAACACGTTATGTTTGTATGTAGAGATAAACACAAAAAAATTTTTCCCCCAATAAAAAAAAGAAAAAAAAAGTAGAAGTTATATTATAATAGATAAGAGAGAATGAAGAATGAAAAGAGAAAGGGAGGAAAAATTCCCACTTCTTTGAAGTGAAATGTTTTGAAACAAAGAAAAAGGAAACTTTTTGAAACGTTTACATTTCACCGTTCTAAATAATGTACAAATAGTAGCGAACATATTTTAAATAAACAACATTATTTACGATCACGCCTTTACATATAACCCGTTCTAAATAATGCTTTTATATTATTTAACACGCTTTTATATATAATCGTTCTAAATAACGCTTTTTTATTATTTAAAGCGGTTAAATTTAACAACCACTAGTGTATGTCTGATGTGACAAAATCAATCAACCATCAATACAAGAACAACAACCTATCATCAATTTACTCAATTACAGTTGTAGTAATTGAAAAGTTGGTTATATTTTGATTTCATATTGTTTTCTTACCGATGTGGGATTCCCACGAAACAATCTATACTTATATACTACTTTATAAAGCATTTAGCCCATTTATTTTTAGAAGTCTTAAAAAATTAAGTAAAAAAGATTACTAATTATAGAATCTGAAAAAAGTTATTACATTAATATAAATGTTTTAAAATTTGTAACTTTGTAACACTCCAACATTCATATCTATTTAAAATGTAACGACCCATTTAAATGTCTTTATAGCCATTCAATATTGTAACAATCCATTAAAATATTTATTTGTAATAGCCCATTACACATTTTAATTAACATGTTTATTCGTAACAGCCCATGACACCGGATATAAAATCCTTTAAACAAATAAACAGTTTCATATAATTTTCGTCTTTTTCTCTCAAAACCTAAAATACACACACTTCTTATCTAGCAACCTATCCTCTGGGCCACCACTGGCCAACATGTTTGAAAATGGTTTTGGCTGGTGTTTTTTGTTTCAAACCTAAAATGACGAGTTGTTTTGTGGGGTCTAACCCCGGTGGTTGATACCCATAGGCTCGGGTAAAAAGAGAGAACTCGTTGCGTGTGCTCGTGTTATTGTTGTAACCTTACAAGCTATGTGTAGTTTGGGTGATTCGTCATTTTAGAAGCACCTTGCTAGTTATTTGCCTATTTCCCTCTGCTTTGCAAGCTTGATAAGGTCTAAGAACAACTCCAGTGATGTTCAAGTGACTCCTAGTGAAATGCTTAGCTCTTCAGTGGGACCTCTGCTCCACTCATGTTGATACAGTATCTTCAAACCGTGTGTAGTATTGTTATTCTTGTCACTTCTTGTATAATTGTCGAAAATATCTCATAGTTGGCGTGTTCATGTTGATACAGCATTTTGTAAGAATTGTATTTGTTGGCACGTTCGGTAAGAATTATGTTTGGCCTTAAGTTTAGCAGTTAACTTCGCAATCCTGCAATTATTTGTATTTGAAGATGTTTTTCAAGTTTTCTATTAACTTTAAGGTAAACTCTATAAATACCTAATGTATTCACCAAACTAAATGAGCTCGATATGATTTTTTTATGCTTTCTGGTTATGGTGAAGAAATGAGGAAGATAAAGGGTTTGGGAGGATGGTGGTGGGCCGGTGAAGTATGACTGTATGGGAGAATGAAGGTTCGTTTAAATATAGATCTCTTAATTTATATTAGTAAAGTTTGTATATCCAATCTACAAAATAATGTTCTGACAAAGGCACAACTAACATCACTTTGTACCCATGTTATATACACACAATCAATCCAAAAGGAGTTATGAGCTTTAATCGAACAATTAATCTCATAACTTCTTTCATAAATATCATGGTCTTTAAGTTAATGTTGAAGGTCAATGTGGTTACAAACATTTAATGTTGAAACCGCTTATTTAATAGTATGCATCTTTATTGCTTTATATAAAAAAGTTATTTTGTGAATTATATATATACATGATTGACATTAATAATCCATTTCAAAATTTTAATCAAAAAATTTATAACTTAATAGGTTCGAACATTTGGCTTGCATCATTCGATAAGTCCAAATCTTCACAATGTAAAACTCTCGAAGAAGAATAAAAGCATGTTCCAAGTATTTATGTTGTGATGTGGTGGGCTCTACGGATTTTCGTAATAAAAGATGTTCGAGGCCAAGCCCAAAACTAAGGAGACGTTTTTTTGATGAATTATTGTAGTTCTATTACTGTGTCGGTATCAGATGCAATACTTTGTTAGGCGGGACGATTGGTATAAAAAACCGTCCTCCTTATTTCTCTGTAATTTCTAGCTCCTTGCTAGTTTTTTTTAATAAAAGTCGTCGTTCAAAAAAAAAAAGTCAAATCTTCAACAATCGTTAAGGTAAAAATATATTTTTTTGTAAACAATTATGTTCTTAATTATTTTAGTCGATTATTATATTGTTGACGAGTTATCTTTTTCAATGTCTATTACATTTCATTTGTATTGACATTTATCTCTAATTTATGTTTAACTACTTATGATACTCTCTTTAATGAACTTTATGTGTTATTTGGTGTGAACTATGGCATCGGTATGGTTAATAGTTATTTTAATTAAAATTTGTTAATTATTTTAGTCGATTATTATATTGTTGACGAGTTATCTTTTTCAATGTCTATTACATTTCATTTGTATTGACATTTATCTCTAATTTATGTTTAACTACTTATGATACTCTCTTTAATTTGAACCTTATGTTATTTGGATGTGAAATAGTTGCATCGATATGGTTAATAGTTATTTTAATTAAAATTTGTTATTATTTTGGTTAAGTTATGTTAGAAAAAAACATATAGATGAAACTAGGTTTGCTCGTCTATGTTTGTTGCTATCTGTCTTGTGAGGAATCGATTTTGCAATCACTCTTTTTAGGATTTGTGTTGGAAATTCTCTTTTTCCATTAATCTTAATCATCCACTGTTAAGTTTTAGGTTTAGATTGCTAAAACAATATCCAAACCGAAAACATAATTTTTAGTTCGGTTTGATTACGTGCAATTTGTTGCTGAACCGTAAGAATTCACTGTTAAGTTTTTTTCTTTTAATAAATTATTTAGGAATTTTGGCTTGTTTTGTTTTGTTGTTTTGGAGGGCTTCTTGTAAAAGGTAAATTTCTATGTTTTATGTCTTTCTTAAAATGGGCACATTTTGTTTGCAACATGTCGAAAATGTTTTTGGAGAAATTTGGTGTAAATGATTTTCGGCGTGTCTATCATCATATGGATTGAGCTTACAAAAAGATTAATGGCGAGCCCATTGGATCGATCAAGCCTTCGAGAGGCATCCGTCAAGGAGATCCCATGTCTCCTTACTTGTTTATAATTGTAGCAGATGTTCTCTCTCGAATGATAAACAATGCCATGCATCTCTCGCTTTTATCTGGCATCAAAATGTCTGGCAACTGTCCGGTAATATCTCATGTATTCTTTGCTGATGATTCCCTGTTTTTTCTCAAAGCAAAAGCCTCGGAATGTGATTGTCTCATTGGATTAATTGATCAATATTGCAAAGCATCTGGGCAATCTATAAATTTCTCAAAGTCTGAGGTAACCTTTTCTCCAAATACGCCCATGGATGAACAACAATACTTCTGTAACAGAATTGGGGTAAAGAGAATGGATCCTCACACAAGATATCTTGGTTTACCGTCTATTCATGGCCGAAATAAAGGCGGTCTGTTTCTATTTATTCTTGATAAAGTTCTCAAAAAATGCAAGGATGAAAACAAAGGTTTTTATCGCAAGCTGGACGTGGGGAGTTTTGATCAAATCAGTTATCCAGGGCGATCCCTCCGTATGCCATGCAATGTTATATGTTTACCTAAAGGGTTTCTTTCAAAAACTTTTGTCACATAAAACGCTTCTTCCGGAGCGGGGATGCGCATGAGCGCCATATTCATTGGTTAAGCTGGGATCGTATTTGTGAACCTAAGGATGGTGGCAGGCTTAGTTTTCGAGATCTTTCTTGTTTCAATTTGGCTCTCTTAGCAAAGCAAGGGTGGAGGCTCATTACGAATCCAGGTAGCTTTTGGGGTCGTGTTTTAAGAGAGTTCAATTAGGTGGATCCCCCCTCCCCCACCAATCATACATGACGTGTTTAATTGTTTGCTACATGACGTCTTTTGGCACGACAACCAACCTTGTGGTTTGGTTGTAGCCATGGACTCTTTCAAATGGCGATGACGATAACTTTCCATCTATTGTGCACTTTTTTCTTGCGTTCGTACCTTGGGTCTGTAGTCACACCAACCGTGCGACTAAAGCCATGTCAGTTGCTTGCTGGAGCTACTATAACGACTTGTGTGAGCCACATTTGCGTACATACAATGGTTTCTAAAAACCAAGGGACATTACACAATAATATGTATTTGTAAACACTAATATAATCCTTATTTCTTTGTGCGACCTTTAGTACAAGTTTCCTGTCGAATCAGTTGTCCCTATTAAGTGACAACAGATCCTTGTTTGACGCTATTAATTAATGGGGACACGTGGTCTTACGGGAAACATATTGGGTCGAGAATTGACGCTTATGTGAAACTGTATCTATTTATTAATGTGATGCGTACAAGAAACGACTTCCTGTTCAAGTTTGTTGTAGGATTAGTTGTTCCTATTAACTCATAGAATTCGACGGGAACCTGATAGATATTTTACTAGTTTTTTTGTTTATAAACGTTACAAGTTTAAGACCTTACATGTAATAATATACATGTATGATGAGGTTTTTTAGAAAAAGAAGTTCCAAAATCTCTTTACAAATTTTTAATAACTTAAGCACATGAAATAACGAAACACACTAGAAGGGTTCGATTCTTATCCCTTTCAAAGGCGGAGGTCTTTTTCTACCTTTGGTAGAACCGGAAGTGGCCTCTTTACCTTTGGTAGGGGTGGGGCTGTCTACATCTCAACCTCCCCCATACACCGTGAAAGACAGTATTGAGACTAAGAACTCGTGAAAGATGGTATCGGAAGTTACTTTACCTTACTTAAAATATATATTATTTTTTTGCTAAATATCTATGTAATTTTTGTGTTTTTGTTTTAAATAAATGGTGTAATTCGGTTCAACCTAAAAAACCGAACCGAATTCAAATTCAGATTCATATTTCGGTTTGACCAAAAAATAATTTTAACCAAACAACCCAATAACCGAACCCATCAAACACCCATAAGGGTGTGTAATTACCACTACTAGACTCGAACAATTAAGTCGAAACACGCAAATTAAGAAAAAAAAGAAGGGTCGGGTTGGGTCGGGTCGGGTCTTAGCCTAGGACTTGTTGCCCAAGCAAGCTTAGCCAAGGTCATGTCCTAACCAGACTTGTCCTTATATAAGTCCACTACCAGCATTTTTACATAAGACAGAAACCCTAAAAAGAAAACAAACAGCTAGAGAAAGAAAAAATGACTTATGTTTTGTGGGTCTGAGCTCGCCTTGACAACTTAACCAACTTTCAACCTAATGGTGGCGTTGATGACGAGCATTTCACCTACTTGTTTACGGTAATCGATCATACCTCTCCTCTAATAAATATTGATGTCATTATCATATCTGACCTGGCTACTTGATTTTTAATGTTTATTTTTGATTAAAAATTATTTTGTTGCCTAATAATAGATATTGATAGTTTTGTGAATGAAAGTTTTATGTTATTTTCCTTTTTAATAAAAGTTGTCATATCTGTTTTATCCTCGAATATAAATAAATTAAGTTAGATAAGATAGATTAGATTCTGGTATTTGTTTATTTAATGAGTTGTTTATAACGCATGATGAATTGGTGTAAATCTAGGGTTTATTAATGAGGGTTTAATCTATTTTTAGCGAATATATATAGTTTCTACTAATCTCAAGTTTTTATCTTCATGAGTTTAAATTATTTGTATGAGATTTTGGAGTGATAGTTTTATAACTTGTGTCATCGTGATAAATGTTTTTGGTACTTTGTCATTGTGTAATGAAAGAATCCCTGTTTTGTTAAGGCAAAGCGTTTTAGTTATATATATACTTTGTTCACTGAGTTATATGATTGATATCTTTGATACATAATGCCGATTTGTTAAACGTGTACATATGATTTTCTTGTCCTTAGATTTGTGTTAATGTGAGAAACTTCTATGATGACGTATAGTGTGGACCGACCCGGCTCACTTATACTATTATGAGCTTACTTGCTAAGGACGTATAGCATAAGTCTTCAGCTGAAGAACGTGAGACCACGGATTGTTTCTTGGTTCTCCAAGAAATGGGTGTCCCACCTAGCAAGAGAAGATAACTGGTACGTGACCGCCTCGTGTAGGGACATCCTAACCACTCAGAGTCGCAATAAGCGGTTAAGACGAGATCTCCTACTCGAGAAAGGAGGATACCTTGGCCCGAAGTGGCCTTCAAGTACCCAAGAACACGATTCGCTGCCTCCAAATGATTGTTTCGTGGGTCGACTACAAACTGGCTTAAAATATTGACAGTATATGTAATATCTGGCCGAGTGGTTTGAAGGTAAAGAAGTCGACCGATGAGTCGGTTGCCACTATTATACGTAGGCAACGCCTGATTATATTTATGGTCCGCTTCAAACATTATGTCGCGGACCGGTTTCTTTATATTTATGGTCCTTCTTCAAATATTATGTCGCGGCCCAGTTTCTTTATATTTCTGGTCCGTCCCAAACATTATGTCGCGACCCTGCTTCTTTGTGATTAATGGTCCGCTGCAAAAATTATGTCGCGGCCCTGACTTGGTAAAAACGTCACATACAACGGCATGCCATATTAAATGGTTTAGCAAATATTATTTTGCATATTTATCCCTTATTTGCAAAGATTATGCGATTTATTTGGGAGTAAGGATTTACTATTATTTATCCGCACGCCCGGACTTGTTTTCCTCTTTGGTATCCTCGGTCAAAAGCGCCGTCCTTCCGTGACGCTCCGCACGTCCGGACATATTTTTCTTTTTGGTATCTGCGGTCATAGAGTCCGTCCTTCCGTGACACTCTGCACGTCAAACCTTGTATGCGTAAAACTTGATTTACCAAATCAATAAACATCATGTGATTTTTAATATCACTTTGAAAGCACATGTTTGTATCTAATAGACATTTTCTATTTTTTGAAGTTTTCGTAACTTTTCTTTGTCGGTGACAATTGGGTGCAGACGTACCATCACGTGGTTTTTTGTTAGCCAAGGAGTTTTTGTGGCTATGTCAAAAGCATACACACTTTATGTCCTTATCCTCTTTATTTACTTTGAGAAAAAATAAAAGATAAGCCTAGAAAAAAGATACATATAAAATACCTTTACAACTCATTAGCTTAATAATACACTCAATGGCACCGGATGACGCAAGTTCCGGAGTCCGGATGAATAAAGTTGCAACGCAACGTATTACCGCACGCCGTGACCCAAAGTATCGAGTCAGCGCAGATCCTCATTATCTTTTACTATTGGCGTTTAACTCACATCCACGTTTTAGCAAATCTATTCCGACTTTCACTTAAATTGTCACGATAAAAGAGTAATCGCCCCATTGTAATACCTAACCTGGTTCGCTCATCATTTCTTGGCCAACTGGCGTAAGCTCAGCTTTCATTCTTAAACTAGCCTATACGTACCGTCCTTAAGCTCCTAGCTTCGGAAGGTGACGTAGAGCTATAGCGATCGTACTCATGATGGAACACTTGGAATTTTATACTTTAACCTCTTAATACCTCCGGCCAGAAGTCCCAATTGTTTCCTGATTTGCGATTTTCACCTTTCCGGTTATCTTAGCATCCACTGTTTTACCGATACTAGGGTGCGGACATCGCCTCCATGTCCGCGCATAAGACTATCAAGGTACAAGTCGCACAACTTGTACATCCGCTACTATATGCGTCGATATATCAACACTATGTTTTATTCCCCCGATTAATCCGTGGCAAAAAGATAAACTAAAGTACCTTTTAATTACCCATTTTGAACTTTAACTGCTAGAGACCTTCCTCACAGCGTCATGCGGAGTTACAAACTGTCGAATTTGGTTTTTTTACTGAACGCAGGTCTCATCACGGCAAGAAAAGCGGACCTCCAAGAAATTGACATCTTCTGTCATTACAATTTCCGTTGTTAACAGGCCGAGATACTCCGCTATCTAAGCTCGCACCTATGTACGAAGACGCAGAGCTACAACCCCTCCGCGCACTCATCGAACTCTTTATGAGTATTTGAAATTATACATCATATATTTGGAGTCAGCTACTTACCATGTTGATCCCCCCGTTGGGTGCCGCGGTTATCCTCCGGTCCTTGAACATCCGGACCACCACTAATGAACTTCTCATCATCTTCAAGACAAGCCTACAGCCACTATCTTTTCTTGGTTTAATAACGAACGCCATGGAGCTGCGAAACCACTGTTGGCGTGCACAATGTCAAAAACTCCGGTCTTCAGCTTAGCGCACCTCCATCCCAGTTTGACTGCTCTAAAATCGCTGATTTACTACGACATTACACATGACCACCCCTTGTCTTTTTTATGGTTCATTAAATATGAAAACTAAAAAGAAAATAGTACGCCTATATATAATCAAGCATATGCAATCCACATATATAATGGAATATGTTGAGATATAAAAGCAACATGCAAAGTTTATTTACATAAACACACAAATATGTGTAGTACATCTTCCATAGGTGTACACTTGATAGATCATATTGCTCCGCTACATTTTCCGAATGTACGGAGTTAAATTCCTGAAATCGGGACATAATAAATAAACAAACACCTTGTGTTTTATATCCAAATGCACAATACGTTTGCTAATAAATGAAGTGGTATTAATTAACATCATTGTATGAATTCAATACTACTAATTAGTAGTACTAAACAATACCACGGTTAATCATATCACATATGAACCATCCACCTTTCTAGTAAGATCTGTGTTACGCGGGCCACGGCAAGTTGGAGTAAGTGCTAAAATTATTCCTGTTTTTTGGATACTTTGTCTGTAAGTTTAATACTATTAATAGAACATAGCACCATTAAACTTGGGGGCTATAGGGGTATACCGATACCATTATAAAGTATGTAAGATAATTATCTTCGTGCATGTCACGTAAGTATCTCCGGATACAGAAAGTATGTAAGAGGCGTTGCAAGCCTAATACTAAGCCAGTACTAAGCCGAATGCAATATTCGCATCATCCGTCACAGAAGTACATTCTTCGCCGGCCGTAAGTCAAATGCCATACTCGCATTACCCGGCCACGGAAGTACATCTTTCGTCGGCCTTTATTATACGGGGTCCTCCATCATTATAAATCATTCTCAGAAACAAACGAGAATGGTATCTTGCCAATGCTAGTGTTACCCCGACTATAGAACACATATTCTTCTTACGGGGTCTTTACCATCTAGCCACGTGAAACCAAGCATCCGAGCACAATCACCCGACACATGTACGCTGGTGCTGCCTAAGATAGGGCATGATTCACACAGTTTAAAGATAGATTTGGTGGCGTATGGTTGGAAAGTGCGAATGTCTCCGCGATGGTAAGGGTAGTCCTTTTAGTCTAGCAACCGCGGCTGCGGCCACACTTACTTGACTGGGGGGACATGATGACGTATAAGGTGGACCATCCCAGCCCACTTATACTATTATGGGCTTACTTGTTGAGTTGGGCCTACGGGCCATGGACAGCCGTAATGGGCGGCCGTAGCAGACACATGGACTTACGGGTCACGGACACAGGCGATTGGGCCTACGGGTCAAAAGGAAGACACCTTTGGACAAAGCATAAGTCTAGCATAACATAGCCAAGAGCTATATCATACTAGACTGGGGGACTTGTAGATGTATAGTCCGGAATGGGCCGGTAATGGGCCAGACCCGATAGAAGAGCGGCTCACATTCGACCTAACCCTAATCCATACCCTATAAATATAGGGGTAGGATCCTTCTATAGGGGGAGAAAAGGTTATTTACTAACCACCTCTTATACTTTATCAATATATATGATACTAACTTGACCGTCGGAGGGTGGATCCCGGGGCTCCGGCCTCAGGTCACCTTCTAACCGGTTCTTCTTTGTTGGCAACACTATTCAAGGCTCGGGAAGACGACGAACGGCCCAAGGAGAGTCGTCAAGACCAGCCCAACCCAAATTATGCCTCAACATAAATGCATAATCTTCTTCCACTTTTCTTTTCTTATTTTTTATTTTGGTTATGGCCGGAGGTTTCACTTGCAAATGTGGTGTAGCCTAAAAACTCTCATTAATGTATCGAAGTTCTCCAAACTAATTTCATTATGCATCATCTTATACAACAAGAAAATGTGGTGTTGTACAATAAGCACCTGATCGTATGTGCATGCGTCATAGACTAAACTTTAATTAAACGCACAATCATCAAGATAAGCACCTGATTGTATTTATATGTGACAAAAAAGTGGATGTTACCATACTAATTTCTTAAATCACAGATTATAGATGTCTCAAATTAAACCATAGTTTACACGATAGAATTAAAAAGGATTTTAAGTAATTCAAGATCAATGATTATTAAGGAAACATAACATATTACTCCCTTATTGTCCTCCAACAAAAAATAAACAGTTTAAGAAAAGTGCATTTATTACTGATTTTTTTTTTTGACAAAATGATTGTTTTACCCTTAGCTAATTAATTAAAGTCTTCTTTCAAGTTTGTAATATTAATTTTATTCAAGGGTAATATAGTAAACTTGATCAAACTTCTCTATTTATTTTTAATATTAGACAATTAAATTGAGACATCTAAAAAAGAAAACATGGACAATAAAAATGGCACGGAGGGATTAAGAGATTAAACAAATATGAGGTGTAAATCAGATCAATGATTATCAAGGAAACATAACATATTGGCTATGACGTATATTATACCCGTAAAAGATTTTTGTTCGTATACAAATCTAGCAGTCACTTTCATTGTCCATGTAACCAAAACATTTGTTTACATGGGTTGGCATTAATTACACGCTTTGTTAGTGAGTGAGAAACGTTACCATATGAAGATCTAGTCTCACGACATTCACTTTGACTACATCTCAATCTATATTAATTTATGGGTTTTGCTGATATGTGTTGGTCACATGCTACGACTGTATGTCATAGTAACACCGCTCTATCATTTACTTTAGTATCATCTTAGTTTTCTCTTTCCTTTCACATCTTCTTACTTTTCTGATGCAGGGCATGTTCGAGCTCCGACTCCTCTGGCTTAGCCGTCGGTTCTTCGGTCAACACGTGAAGTCAAGTGTT
>BQNB010074763.1:4256-31680 GCA_026074375.1 Tanacetum coccineum | reverse complement strand
AAAACTCATAGGTATATGGAAATTACCTACACGGGGACCATTATCTTTATATATATAATTATTGATATATACACTAGTCAGTTTAGGTGCCATGAGCTTAGACGCAATAATACTATTTTTCATAATAATTGTATTCATTGCAATTATTACACTTATGGGTGTATAACAGCGTAACCCACTCTTATGATGACTTGTATTCACACTATTTATTATAAACCTATGAATTTTACTCAACCATTGTGTTGACCTTTTTAGCATGTTTATCTCAGGTAACTGAACATCTTATGGCACAGAGTGGCACGGACTTGAAGATGGCTAAACTATTATCATTCAAACTTTATGTTTTCATGTAGATTTTGGGACCTCTGTTTGTAGAAACTCTAATGAAATAATGAATGATAACTTATCTTTTAAAAACGTCTCTTTCGAGTCATTTTCTATGATTATGACTGTTGTACTATGAAATAATACCCCAGATTAGCTTTCGCTGCTATATGTCAAAAATGGGGGTGTTATACTAGAGATACTGAGCCTCCTGTTGGATCACCCATTCCATTATCTTTGTCTTCATCAGTATGATCTTCATCACCGGTTAGGTCAACTACACCACCGCCAGACTATCCCTTTGATGAGTCTATCTTTGCAGAATTAGATAACTCGTTATGGATCATACCGCGACCACTAGAAAGTGAACCAGTCCCTGAGGAACCTAATGAGCTAGATGCTTGTTAAAGTGTCCATCTCTGGAAGTCCTAGATTCCAAAATTTTCTGTTATATCTAACAATGTAATATCAAAGGATGTGTCTTTCTTTGTTAGAACTTGTACCAAATAAGTATTTACGTCAAATGATATCAATATCACTATGCATGAAAATTTTGATTATTATTCAAAGACTTGTGATATGACTCTATCATTGTATGGATTCTTATTTTATGTTGTCTTGTAAAATGTTGATAGAATGGTTCCCAAGAGTACATCAACATCTGCAGCACCAACCATGACTCAGGCCGCCATTAAGAAACTAGTTGCTGATAGTGTTGCCGCAGCTCTGGAAGCACAAGCTGCTACCATGGAAAATACTGATAATACCAATAGGAACACCGGACAAAGAGAAACTCCTGTAGCAAGAAAATGTAGCTACAAAGAGTTTATGAACTGCCAACCTTTCAATTTCAAAGGTACGGAAGGGGCTGTTGGCCTCATCTGCTGGTTTGAACGAACTGAATCGGTATTTCTCCGTAGTAACTGTACCAAGGACTGCAAAGTGAAATTTGCTACTGGTACTCTAACTGAAGAAGCTTTGTCCTGGTGGAATTCATTCACCCAACCAATTGGAATAGAGGAAGCTTACAAGACCACCTGGTCCGAATTTAAAAAGCTCTTAATAAAGAAGTATTGTCCTCGAAACGAGGTCAAGAAAATGGAAGATGAATTTGACAATCTGAGTGTGAAAGGGAATGATATCAATACTTATGTTAGAAGATTCCAACAGTTGGCAGTTTTATGTCCAACTATGGTACCAAATTATGAGAAACTTATGGAAGTCTTCATTGGGGGATTACCCAGGAGTATTGAAGGAAATGTTACCGCTTCAAAGCCTCAAACTTTGGAGGAAGCCATTACCATAACCCAGAGGTTAATGGATCAAGTAACAAAACATAATTCTGTGCAAGGAACCAATGATCACAAACAAAAGTTTGATGATAGAAGAACATTCACCAACAACAACTACTAAAACAACCGTAACAACAACAATAATAACCGTAACAATGATCACCACCAACAACAGAATAGAAGGCAAGAAACCATCAGGGCTTATGCTGCCACCCCAACTGAAAACAATAGGTATGCTAGAAACCTTCCTGTATGTAAAAGTTGTAACTTACATCACACAGGAACTTGCACTGTCAAGTGTCAGACTTTCAATAAGGTGGGTCATCAGACCAGGAACTATAAGAATAAAGGGCCAGCCACTGGAAGCAACCTGTAGCCAGTGTCAGTAACTTGTCATGCCTGTGGAGAGAAAGGACATTACAGAAATCAGTGCCCAAAAGCAAACAACAGTGCCCATGGGAGAGCATACATGCTGAGGGACAAGAATGCTCACCAAGATCCGAACGTAGTCACGGGTACGTTCCTCCTAAACCAACATCTAGCTAGAGTATTATTTGATTCAGGAGCCGATAAAAGTTTCGTATCCATATCTCTTGCTTCTATGCTTAATATCCTACCAATTACACTAGATACCACCTATGACATTGAAATGGCCGATGGAAACCTAGTAGGCACTAATACCGTTATCCAGGGTTGCACTCTGATCCTGTTAAACCAACCTTTCGAAGTTGATCTCATGCCGATTAAACTCGGTAGTTTTGACGTCGTCATTGGTATGGATTGGTTATCCAAGTATCATGCTAGAATTATCTGTGACGAGAAAGTCGTCCACATCCCCATCAACGGTGAAACTTTGATCATCCGAGGTGATCAAAGTAAAACCCGACTAAGCCTCATATCCTGTATTAAAACCGAAAGATATATATCCAGGGGATATCAAGTTTTCATAGCCCAAGTAATGGAGAAGAAGTCAGACGAAAAACGACTGGAAGATATACCAGTAGTCAGAGAATTTCCAGAAGTTTTTCCTAAAGACCTACCTGGCCTTTCTCTGGTTCGCCAAGTAGAATTCCAAATCGATTTAATGCTAGGAGAGGCACCAGTAGCCCGAGCACCCTACAGATTAGCTCATTCAGAAATGCAGGAACTATCTGACCAACTACAAGAGTTAGCAGACCGAGGTTTTATCCGACCGAGTACTTCGCCTTGGGGAGCTCCTGTCTTGTTTGTTAAAAAGAAAGACGGATCTTTCAGAATGTGTATCGATTACCGGGAGCTGAATAAAATCACCGTAAAGAATCGTTACCCATCCCAAGATCGATGATTTATTCGACCACCTTCAAGGTTCGAGTGTTTACTCGAAAATTGACTTGAGATCAGGCTATCACCAACTGGGAGTCAGGGATGAAGATATTCCCAAAACTGCCTTCAGAACGTGGTACGGACACTACGGATTCCAAGTGATGCCATTTGGTTTAACAAATGCGCCTGCTGTGTTCATGGATCTCATGAACCGTGTGTGTAAACCATACTTGGATAAATTTGTAATAGTATTCATTGATGATATTATTATCTACTCCCGTAACAAAGAAGAACACGCAGATCGCCTAAGAATAATCTTGGAATTACTCAAAAAGGAGAAATTGTATGCCAAGTTCTCCAAATGTGATTTCTGGATCAGTATCGTGCAATTTCTTGGGCACGTTATTGACAGTCAAGGAATTCATGTTGACCCCGCCAAGATTGAAGCAGTTAAGAATTGGGCATCTCCTACCACACCCACAGAAGTACGCCAATTCTTAGGACTCGCCGGCTACTATCGGAGATTCATCGAAGGTTTTTTGAAGATTGCAAAGTCTTTGACTGAATTAACCCAGAAAAACAAGAAGTATATCTGGGGAGAAAACCAAGAGTCAGCCTTCCAACTGCTAAAACAAAAATTGTGTGAAGCTCCAATCTTAGCATTACCAGAAGGAAACGATGACTTTGTCGTTTACTGTGATGCATCACTCCAAGGTCTGGGAGCGGTGTTAATGCAAAGAGAAAAAGTTATTGCATATGCATCCCGACAACTCAAGCCTCATGAAGAGAACTATACCACACACGACCTCGAATTAGGAGCAGTAGTATTCGCACTTAAAATTTGGAGACATTATCTGTATGGCACAAAGTGTACTGTGTTCACTGATCATAAAAGCCTTCAACATATCCTCTTCGAAAGAGTTGACATGAGACAACGCATGGTTAGTAAGTATCGCATATTACGATTGTGAGATTCATTACCATCCTGGAAAGGCAAATGTTGCAGCAGATGCCTTAAGCCGAAAGGAACGATTCAAACCACTCCGAGTTAGGGCATTAGTCATGACCCTTCACCTAAAATTACCATCACAAATCCTCGAAGCCCAAACCGAGGCGATCAAAGAAGAGAACATCAAAATTGAGAATTTACAAGGAATGGACAAAGCATTTGAAGTACGTCCTGATGGAACTCGTTGTATCAAGAATCGAAGTTGGTTACCATTCTTTGGTGGTTTGAGGGACTTGATCATGCATGAATCCCATAAATCGAAGTATTCCATTCACCCAGGTTCTGACAAGATGTATTAGGATCTAAAGAAACTCTATTGGTGGCCTAACATGAAGGCAATCATCGCTGAATATGTCGGCAAGTGTTTGACATGCTCTAGAGTTAAAGCAGAATGTCAGAAGCCATCCGGCTTACTGATACAACCAGAGATTCCTACATGGAAATGGGAAAGAATAACAATGGACTTCGTTACAAAACTACCCAAAACATCAAGTAGACATGACACAATTTGGGTCATTGTAATTTGGGTCATTATAGACCGCCTTACCAAATCAGCACATTTCATCCCTACCAGAGAGACAGATAGTATGGAAACCCTTACAAGGTTGTATATAAAGGAGATAGTTTCACGGCATGGAGTGCCGATATCCATCATATCGGATCGTGATAGTCATTTCACATCCAGATTCTGGCAGTCAATGCAGAATGCTTTGGGTACTCAATTAGACATGAGTATGACATATTATCCTGAGACAGATGGACAAAGTGAAAGAACTATCCAAACACTCGAAGACATGCTTCGACCCTGTGTTATAGATTTTAGAAAAGGATGGGAGAGACACTTACCACTGGTAGAATTTTCCTACAATAACAGTTACCATACCAGTATTAAGGCAGCACCATTCGAGGCACTTTATGGTCGAAAGTGTCGATCACCTGTCTGCTGGGCCGAAGTTGGAGATGTCTAACTCACGGGACCAGAGATAATCCATGAAACCATCAAAAAGATAGTACAAATCCGACAACGCTTGCAAGATGTAAGAGGCCGACAAAGGAGTTATGCCAATGTAAGGCGAAAGTCTTTGGAATTCCAAGTTGAAGATCGTGTCATGTTAAAAGTGTCACCTCGGAGAGGTGTCATCCGATTTGGAAAATGAGGAAAGCTTAACCCCCGGTACATTAGACCATTTAAGATCCTTAAAAGGGTCGTCCTAGTGGCATACACACTTAAGCTTCCTGAAGAACTCAGTAAGGTCCACAGTACCTTCCACGTTTCTAATTTAAAGAAATGCCTATCTGACGAATCCCTCGTCATTCCAATGAAAGAGCTTCGGCTCGATGACAAACTTAATTTTGTGGAAGAACCAGTGGAAATTATGGATCGAGAAGTCAAGCAACTAAAACAAAGTCGTATTCCTATAGTCAAAGTAAGAAGGAACTCTAAAAGAGGACCATGATTTACGTGGGAACGCGAAGATCAAATTCGTGCCAAGTATCCACATCTATTTCCAAACATCACTCCAACATCCAACTAAATATCAGGACGAGATTTCTTTTAAGGTTGGGAGATTATAACAACCCATAATTTTCAGCAATGTAATTATCCATCTATTATATTTAATAGAACCATTTTCACAGAAATATTTTTGTTTTATCCCATCCATGATGTAACGTAACTTACATAACAAAAGTAAACGTGCTCACTCAACCTACCAATGCCAATTCCATCAATGTTTATATCAAGTAAACGTTATAATATGTCAAGCAGTATGTTCTAAACTCCATTTTTACCATACGTTATCTATTTAACGTACCTTTCATAACATTTAATATAAAACGGACTTTATACATTAACGTTTATATCAAAACCCCAATTACATGTAATGTTTACATACAATACAAGTGTATAAGTTACAATGCATAATTTTTGAATATCTTTTCCCTCTAAAACCCTAGTACAACCCCTTAAAGCTTATAGTACAACCCGATAATGCACAAGATTCAAATAAGCCATTTTACCTCTATTTCTTATAAGTTTTCATACTACCTTTCTAGCATAGATTACAAGCCTCTAATGCACCACATTTGAACTAGTTTTCCCTCCATTTCACTCCACACACTCGGCAAAACCCTAAAACCCTAACTCGAAACCCTAAACACCCCGATAGCACCTTAACTAGCTCAAACCAAGTCTAAACCAAGCAACCACCCTTTCACCACCATGCTGCCACCTCACCACCACCTTGTCACCACCTTGCTATCCTCCTTTACATCCTTGTCAACACCTTGTCAACTTGCACTCCAAGCAAAACCAACTTGTCACCACCCTTGTTAACCGAACCCTCCCACCACCCTACACCTTTCTAAGCTATACTCCTAGCTCCTAATAGTCACACCTTGCTAACCTTGGCCACCACTCTTCACAACTTGGGCACTACTCCTCTCTTGGCCCTATAAATACACGCATACATGCATGCTTCCATAATTCACCATTTAAGTTAAATACTACCTCAAAATGATGATCTAACCAAGCCATAGAAGAGAAGAAAGGAAGGTTAAGCTAAGTAGAAGCCAAAGTATAAGAAGAAAAAGGTTCTTGATTCATCTCCAAGGTTTTCGGATCATATCAAGCTATTTTGACCCATTTCGAGTTCTTGTAAGTCCCACAACTTGTTCAATAAGCTCTTGATACATTTTAGATCATGTATAAGCTTTAATTTAGCCATTTGTATAAGCTAAAACTCTTTTGGAACTCATAAACCCAAACCGAACCCTAATTGACCCATTTTGAAACCCTAACCCATGCGAATCTCTAGAATAAGCTAGCTTAAGCTTATTCTTATCTTAATGAGCTCTTATGCACTTTTATAATCACATGGAATAAGTCTTTAAACCCTAAACCTACACGTTTGGTTTTCCTAAACCAAACGCACCTCTAAAACCCTAAAAAGCTATTTTCGAAAACCCTATAAGCTATAAGCCATAAGCTGATCCTAAAAGCTATTCCTATAAACTCTTTTATCATTTTTATAAGCTTTGAAACCAAATCTAAAATCTCAAAGCCTTCGGGTCTTAGTTTTAAAACCAAACGCACCCTTTTTGAGTTTTCAAGCTCAAAAGCTCATTTCATAAGCTATAAGCTTGTTAAAACTATAAAACCGAACTTATTTTAGCTTATTGTAATAAGCTAAATGCTGCAAATTGATTTCGAGATTTAAAAATACAAGTATATGGATTTTGGACTAATAATGCGAATTGAATTATGCATGGAGGGTATATATTATAAATTTTGAATTTATATAACTTTCGGGCCAAAAATGTAATTACTCTAAACTTAAAACCACAAGGGCCTGTTTTGCCGTATTTGAAAGTTAAAGGTTAAATGTTTTAAAATCATATATAAAGGGGTTTTATATGCAAAATATATACACCAAGGGTATATATTGTCAATTTCAAATTCTTAAGGGTATAAAATGTAATATTTTTATATTTAATAATAAAAATATATTTAAACGTTATAAGACTCAATTTTATTAAAACTATACTCATTTATCGTTTCATTCATCGATCGAAACATATAAAAATAATTATGTTATATATTTAACATAATTTATCATCCACTAGCTTTTGAAGAAACTTAAAAAGATAAAATCTTATCATTTAAACTATAACGTATCACGTTACTAGGGAATTTCATGTGAGGGGCTTTCATTTATGTAGACGTTTTGACGAGTTGCTAGATTTACGATTTAAAGTGTCCTAGCTCCTCAAACGTTTGCTACATGACCTCTGGATTATGATAGCCCGAACAGTGATACGATATGTTTACAAATTAATAAACCAAATTAATATTTACGTTATAAAGTTTTGAAATATAAACAATCGAACTAAGACTTGACATATTACCCTAGGTTGCGTGACGAAGCTGTTTACTTCCATTTGATTTACTTTTGCCATCAATCTGATTTCCCTGTTACGGTGAGTTCATAGTCCCACCTTTATATGTTCTTCCAAACCCCGTGGGGGGATACATGCTATAAACCATGAATACAAGTATTTTCTAACTGTATGCTATCCTGATATACTATTGCCTAAGTTTACCTCTACTGACAATATCATTTAATCATGAACCATTAATCACTTGCGAGTGAACGCGAATATTGTGGATAGATCTATCGGGATTGACGAATCCCGTTTTGTGTTTACGTGTACATGAGGTAATCAAACGCACTATATTTAAGAATAATGGGTAACTTTGGCAAGTTACCTTTCTAAGAGGACAGTTGTTCCTCAATAATGTCATTGAGGTGATTTCCATGTTAACGTTTGAGTTCATAAGCTTAAGGCAATAATACTGTTTTCCATGATAATTGTAATTATACAATTATTACCACTTATGATGACTTGTATTCAACCATTTCATTACAAACCTATGAATTTCACCCAACCTTTGTGTTGACCTTTTTAGCATGTTTATCTCAGGTAACTAAGCGGTTTAAGGCACGGAGTGGCATGGACTTGAAGACGTCCAAACTTGTTATCATTCAAACTTTATGTTTTCAATGTATTTTGGGACCTCCTTTTGTAAAACTCTGATATGATATTGAATGATAACTGAATTTTCCAAAACCTCTCTTTTGAGTCGTTTTCTATGATTGTGACTGTTGATTCATGAAGTAATACCCCAATTTAGCTTCCGCTGCTATATGAATTATCAGGGTGTTATAAAATAGGTCACTAAGCACTTTACATAAGCTCAACCAAGCACCCCCTGAATTCACATGATATGATGTGTGCTGGAAAATGGACATGAAACAGATTATATATATGAATACCTCATGACACTAAGCCATTGCAACTGGAATTAGCCAATATGATTGGACCAACAGAAATCATGATACCCACATTTTGTTTGGTTTAGATACGCAAATATAGCAACGAATAAAGGTGGATCCTAACCCGCCATGGTTGCAAGTTTACCAAATCGGGAAGCTCTGCCTCGCCAAGATACGGGTCTAGTTTCACCCAATAAGAGAAAACCGAAGACTAAAACTGACCAATCAACAAAATCAGCAAAGCATTATTATTTAGCTTATCCTTAATACTCCCATTAAACCTCAAATAGGCATAAAATGATGATGGGATTTATGTCTATGAGGCTCAGATAGGTTAAGAATCAAAAAAAGTGGATACATACGCCATGGCTACAAACCTAATAGTTTGCCCCGCCAAGACGCGAACAATCACGGGTTTAATAGAACATGGTCAGATTCATCACAACCCTTTTACAGTCCATATGAAAACTAAGAATTATTAAGAGTGTGCTCCTTATTATATAAAGCAACAATTACTAGGATTATATATTTTATAAACCTTACAATTACCATGAGCTCCGGCCAACCCGTTGCCCGGAAAAGCTTGCATACGATCGTAGACATCTAGTGAGGCTCAGGTTGATCAATAATAAAAAATAGAAACATCAAGCAGTATAAAAAATATGGGGAAGCCAAGCATCAACATACAGACTACCCTTAGTACTACAATTAAAGTATACGTTTCCCAAACCTTACTTTACAACGGGTAAACGTGGGCTCAGATTTGCGAGTGCGGGACGAGAAAAAAGGTATGCGACTTGCCATGGTTGCAAGCATGACAACGTGCTGCCCCGCTAAGATACGGGCCGTTGTCGCCCACCAATATCCATCAAACACAAATGCAATAGTGTCTTCATTGCCCACAATGGATACATCAAGTTAGAAAATAGTGTACACTCACACAACGCTAACCAAGCATTAACGAAGCATCAACAAAGGGTGTCCAACCCACCGTGGCTGCAAACTCATGGTGTTGCCCCGCCAACGAACGACACAGTTCTAAGAGTACATTTATACACAAAACATGGCTGCAAACCCGACCGATTTCCCCACCATCCAAATCCACATCACGTAGTGGAAAAAATACACCCTGAGAATCAAAACGTATACAATGATAATCCTATCCAAAAAACCCTAAAATAACCATTATAATCGAAAAACAAACGTAAACAAAGAAACCACATAGAATCACAACTGAATTCAATTTTCTTATATTTATGGGCATATCTCAGATGTCTCATTTAATCTTGTACACATATCCAAAAAATCTTAAACACAATAACAAAAACCCACCAAAGAATTGGCAACTTTTAAACCTTAAAATCACTTACATGCAATTATAACACTGGTGTCTGCATTCATCTTGTTCATCACATTGAATTCCGATATAATTGATTCAGAGTTATTGATTTGTACCCATATTTTTCTGCCGAGATGCAAAACACCCATACCACATCAAAAACATAGATCTCAAGAGCGGTTGCACCCGACAATTAACTGTGGGTATATTGTGTTGGATTAGATATAGAAAGTTGTGTTGGATACTCATATGGAAGAACATGTATCATAATAATTTTAGTGGAAAACAGATGTTGGTGGGAGTATCGGGATTAGGTGGATCTCGGCTGGATATAGAACGGGCAAAAAGATATAACCGAAATGAAGAAGAGAGAGATCAGGTCAAGTCAAGGAATAATAACACATAAAAAAGGGTCGGATACTAATGGGTTGGCCCAACGGTGCGGGTCATACATAGGGTTAGCGGGCCGGAGTTCTTTATCAAAAAGGGTCGAATACTAAGGGGTTGGCCCAGCGGTGCAGGTCGGACATGGGTTAGCGGGCTAGAGTTATTTATAATTGTAAGGTTTTATAATTGCTTAACTATATGTCACACCCCGTCATAGGCAGAAACACGGGAGTGCAACATAATGATCAATCATAACACAAGATACAAGATAGAGAAAACTAAAATGCATAAATGAAAGTGTCATGATGACCATCAACCTCAATAACCTTGAGTGATGACCCATTGAAGAACACAACAAATAGTTGCTTACAAATCCACTTGCCCACGCAAGGGTCCATACAAATCTTAAACATCAATCCTCAAGAAACAAATCCATAACATACTTCAAAAAGCAAGACCTCTCAAACATGATCCATACAGGATACACTTAAATTCAGCTAACATGCGTCATAAATCTACTGACCATTTCATTCGCCTAAAAATGAAACTCGAAAATGTCAACAAAAAATATTGATGAGCTCGTAGGTTTGAATAAAACCCAGTCGTTGTGTCAATATTTCAAATAGTTGGACAATTGTGCAATATGACAGTGAATATATGAAAATATAATCAAACCCATGACTTAGCATCCCCGCTAATCATATACCATGACCTAGCATCCCCGCTAATCATCAAACCAACATATCCCAATGCTCTCGGGGTCGCAACCCCGAGGTTATACGCACCTAACGGCCTCCCAGTACTGGAGCATTTACATAGGGCAACCTTTTACAAACATAGCAAATCCTTGCTAATCACACCTTGCCATGCACCTCGATGCATGCAAGAACAATCATACCACATAATATTCACATAGCAGTCATAAGTACATAAATTGTCCCAAAAACAAAGCCATATTTCGCATAGTTCAGAAAAATAGTTCAAAACACATTTAAGTATCATTTTCCCCTAACGGAAAAGATTTAAAATGTAACACCCCCAAATTAAGTCACAGTGGAATATGGGTCCGGGGCGTGTTACTTCATGAATCAACAACACAAGATATATATAGAACGACTAAAAAGTCGTTTGAAAATTATTTCCAAAACAGTTTTTTAGGTTTGGATGCATAAGTCAGATGCCGTTGTATGGGGTTCTTATAACGATTTCCATGTGGTGTGGATGGTTGACAACTTAACTCCAAAAATATCATACTTCTAACTCATACCTTAGTATAGTATATACTAATACTATTTAATATAATAATAGATAAGTAATAAATACTTATATATATATATATATATATATATATAAAATTTCTATATATTATGATATATATCACACACCTTATATATAACAGTAGACATTTAACTATTCATGTCATGTCATAATGCAACGTCATTACTAATTACTATCTTTATATATACCTAGGCAGGCATTTGACTATTTAATGCCATGTCATAATCCACTTCATCTTTGATCCATGTATTACCAATTTTTTTTGGTAATTTATTGTTGTAATTTCATTTTTGGTAAAATTTCGTTTTTTCCACAAAAATTTGTAGCCTACAAGATTTTAACTTGAGTTGTTTGTAATATTAACAAACCACTCAACCACTAGACTAGGTTGATTTTTTTATTATATCTTGCAACTTAAAATATATAAGGTCATGTAAAAGATAATTACTTAAGTTTTATTGATTCTAAAATTCAGTATAATTTAAATATGCTACTTAGATAATTCTAGTGAATTGATTTTAAAAGAGATATCTATCACAAAGAATCCACTGGATAGTTTCTTCGAAGATAATTATAACTTTTAATACGTTTAACCTAATTTAACACATATTTAGGAGGTAGTCTTTTTTTCTTTGTGCGTGTATCTTTCTGTATGTATTTTCCAAAAGTAATTGAAGATTACTGACATATGCAGCAAATCAGTATATATTTGGAAATTTGATGGAAGCATTCATACGTGGCCTCCAGTCTGGTAGGTTCTTGAAAGAGTTAATGCACGGTCTTTCATCCACTCTAGAGGACCTCATTGGTAGATCCGAAAGCTTTGACATGATGAATGCAAAGAGAGGTATGTCATATATCAATTTCAATAGAATTTAGGATCCATAGAAACATGTAATGACCCTCATGGAGTTTTCCTTCATACATGATGTTGTAGCCTCCTTAATTATACTATATTCTTGATCATGATTCAGTCTTAATGTTTGACACAACCTTTAACTATGTCAAGTACATCAGATATTATTGGTTTAAACTAGCCTTTCAATACCTGTTTAGATACATGAGGGAGGAGTAGACTTTACTTTGTGATACCCTTGCCTCTAGGCTTGTTGCTACTGGTAATATGTTAGCTGCAACTCTTTGTTACATATGTGCAGGGAACATTGATAAAATAGTGGAAATCTGGTCAAAGACTGTTACGGTTGTGAACAAGGGAGAATCCTACCACAAAATCAAGGCTTTTATGCAATCTTTAAAGCTTATTTTACCTGACGACATGATGAACATCAAAGGGTGAAAAATTAGGATTTAACTTATGATTGTCAGGTTCAAGTTGCAGGTATGATGTTTGTTATATTTGTATACAATCATAATTTGTTGGATCAATATTTCAAGTTGGGTTGTGGTGGTTTTGGGTTTTCATTTTTATGTTTTAAAGACTTACTCTGATTGATGGTGTTACAAGCAATAAAAAAATTTCTAACGTACAGCCGCCACCAGGAATATATAAACCTGACTATATCGATGCATTGTATTCCTTTTATCATGAAAGAAAGCTTGATATGGTTACTTGTCCTTCAACTCCTGAGTGGAAAAGATCTTCTGAATTTGATCTGAATGGAGACACATTCCCTGATGAGGATGATGATGGAGTAGTTGTAGAACCTTTGAAAGTACGTTTACCTTCATTCTTAGGATCTCAGACTATATTGTATATCAAACAAAAAATAAACAACGCTGCTTGTCTGGTAATTTTTGTAAAATGGATCGAAAAGCGTTTTAACAGGTACAATCAACTCCTTAATCGGTGGCATGTTACATAGTGGCATCTTGGGTGCTAAATATGTCTGCTAAGTCCATAATGTATAATTTTATTAAAAGTCTGGTTTTTGAAGGTAGATTTGAAGTTCAAAAGCTCAACTTTGTGGCTTCCTACTGTTATTTGTTATAAGAAACATCATGTGAACCAATATGTTTGGGTTAATTGTAGTTTTTTTATAGTAGTGATTGTATGCTTAAATTAAAGAGTTTTTTAGAAGTATGTTTTTGCACAAATGTGATTTAGTTAATCACTGGTAGTATGAGTATTACCTTTTTTATATAGTTTAGTTGTTTGTAAATATTAAAACTAACAAAACCTCTTTTCCTTTTCTTTTATTTTCAAACCAAACGCACCTTATTATCTTTCATTTCATTTTTGAGTTTTGATTTTTACGACGATCAACTTGTACAACTAACATCTATGCATCATAAGTTATTCAAAAGTATAAAAATATTTAAAATAAGATGACTTACAAAAATCGTCACTTTTGAATAAGATCGACACGGACCAAACAACCCAAACGCTGTTTAAATGTTAACCCGAACACTAGCATCAACCCAAGACTTTAATCTTCATCTTCTTAACCAAAGTTGGAAATTTTAAAGTGTTTGTGTGTGTGTGGGGGTTCGGCCGAGCAAGGCACACGAGAGAAAAGAAAGAACAATTTTTCTTGTTGTGAAAGAAATGAGGATATGTATGTTGTTGAAAGAATATATGTGTACCATGGTGTAACACCCCTATTTTTTTACATATAACAGCGAAAACTAATATGGGGTATTACTTCATGGATCAACAGACATAATAATAGAAAACAACTCAAAAGAGACGTTTTGGAAAATTTAGTTATCATTCAATAAATCAGAGTTTTACAAATGGAGACAGGTCCCAAAATCTAGAAACATAAAGTTTGAATGATAACAATTTAGCCATCTTCAAGTCCGTGCCATAAGTTGCTCAATTACCTGAGATAAACATGCTAAAAGGGTCAACACAAAGGTTGAGTGAGATTCATAGGTTTTTAGTTGTAATAGTTGAGTACAAGTTAAATACTGGGTTACGTTGTTATGCACCCATAAGTGTCATAATTGTGATGAGTACAATTATTATGGAAAATAGTTTGAATACAAGTTATCATAGGTGGTAATAATTGTAACACATACAATTATCATAGAAAATAATATTATATTATTGTCCTAAGCTCATGAATCACATATTTAAACTCAATAGAAACGGGATCCTCTATCCGAAGACATACTAGGAGCTACTACCCAAAGAGATATTGGGAGCTATTACCCAAAGAGATATTGGGAGCTATTACCCAAAGAGATGCTGGGAGCTATTACCCAAAGAGATACTGGGATGACTTATGGGAAAATGGAGGTAACTTAGGCAATAATATTCTTGGATAACATATAGTTGGAAAAACACTTGTATTCATAGTTTATAGCATGAATCCCCTACGGGATTTATAAAACATATAAAGATGGGACTATTCACAATGATGGAACCATATCATATATCAAAATCACTTGTGTTTAATTTGTATAAAACAAGCATGCATCCCCCTCGCGGGTTTATAAAGCATTCAAAAGATTTAAAAGCGAGGTTATGAACTCACAATATCGGTTTTAAGTACTTGTGTATATTAAAAATAATTAAGCATGTATCCCCCTCGCAGGTTTATAAAACATTTAAAAGATTGAAATGCAAGGCTATGAACTCACAGTAATGGATCTATATGAAATCATTGATATTGTATAGAACTAGCATGTATCCCCCTCGCGGGTTTAAAAATATAGAGACTTCAAAAGCGAGGCTATGAAATCTCACCTTAATAGTATAGGGAAATCTGATTGATGACAAAAGTATATCAAGTGAAAGTAACAGCTTTGTCACGCAACCTGAAGTAATATGTCAAGTCTTAGTGGGATGGTTTATGTTTCAAAACTTTACAAAGTTTAACGTATAAACTTTAAACAAGTTTAAAATAAAACTTATATCTTTGATTTAATATACATTATGGAAATATTGTAATCACTTTTCGGCTATCAAAATCCAGAGGCCATGTAGTATCGTAGAAAGCCAGGCAGGGCACTTAAAAAATCGTAAACCCAACAAACTTCGTCAGAAACGAAAACATCAAATGAAACCCTTCATAATTGAAATACCCGTATAAGTTTCTTTAAAACTCAATAATGCGTCGATTTTGATTAATAACGATAAAGTGTCGGGTTTTAATAAAATTGAGTTTTAAAATATTAATAATATTTTTTATTAATTTAAATAAAAATATTATATTTTATATTTTTAAAGTATTGCAAAATTGGCAATATAATAACCTTGGTTTATAAACTTCTAACAACTTTAGTCCTTTATATATAAAGATAATAAAGTATGATATAAAGTTAAAAAACCTTTAACGTTGAAACTTGGTAAAATAGGTCCTGTATAAATATAACTTTAAGAAATAATGCCATTTTTCCATTTCATCCCTTATTAGTTTATAAATTTTCATAAAGTAACGATATATACCCCTAATGCATGGGAAATATTTGCAAAACAAGTCCAAAAAGGACCATGCAAGCTTATTTTTAAAAGGGATTCGGCACAAATGATATTTTGCAAGTTATAGCTTATTAGATAACAAAAAATATGATGTTCTAGACGTAACAAAAGGTTTAGGAAAAAAGATTCGTTAGCTAGAAAATCAAAATGGGATCATTTTAGAGGTATTTAAAATAAAAAAAACACATTGGTTTTGAGGGATTCAAAAGCTTCAAACAAGAGTTCAGGAACATGATATTAAAAGTATTAATAAAACATTCTATTCTATATACAAAATATAAGCTTATGGAACAAGATCTTAGGCTTACTTGAGCTAAAATTGGCGTGAAGGCTAAATGGGAGTTTTTGGTTCGATAACGCTCTATGAAATGGCTTCAAGACTTCTTTTCTTGCTTCTTGGCTTCTATTCTGAGCTTAGGGACTTCTTTTGATCTTCTATTGCTGCTATGGAAAGGATAGAACTCCATTTGAGAGTGTGAGATGAGTTTTGAGGGATGATTTGAAAAGGGTGCTTGGTTCGTGTATTTATAGGGTGAAAACACCCTTGGTGCCCAAGTTTGCTTAGTGTAGTGGATCTAGGGCTGTAGATAGATGATTCATGGAAGCTAGGTGATGAGTAATATGAGCTAGAAAAATATCTAAGCAAGATATATGGTGTTGGAGGGGTTCGGCTAGAAAAAGAGACAAGGAGGTGACAAAGCTACTTGGTGGCCAAGTATATTAGCAAGGAGGTGATGGAGGTGCTTGCTAGGCTGCTTGGTGACATAAGGGTGAGGTCATGGAGGTGCTTGGATGGGTGCTTGGTTTAAAAATGGGTAAAAATGGGTGAAAATGGGTATCGGGTTGGTTTAGGGTTCGGTTTAGGGTTTTGGACTTTTAGATTGAGTTAGGGTTAGGGTTTAGGATAGATTAAGGTTTAGGATTAGTGTTAGGACTGAGATTAGGGCTTAGGATTAAGGTTTAGGGCTTAGTTTTAGGTTTAGGGTTTAGTTTTTGGTTTGAAAGTGAAATTAGGGTTTAGGGTTTTGTTTTTAGGGTTTAGGGTTTTAGATTAGGTTTTAGAATGATTTAGGGTTTAGGTTTAGGGTTTAGGAGTCATGCATTAAGTGCTTGTACCTTGTGTTAAAGTGGTGGTAAGAAACTAGAATGAATTTGGAGGTAAAATGACCTAGTTTGACTTTCTTGCATTATTGACTTGTACATTAAGCTTTAGAAAATTGTACATTATTTTGGAGGGAAAAGTTATTCAAATGTGATGCATTGTATACTTGTATACATGCTTGAAGGCTTGCACATTCATTTTATATGTATACATTACATATAATTAGGGTTTTGATATAAACGCTTACGTTTAATGCTTGTTTTGATATAACGTTTTGAAAAGTACGTTAAATGGATAATGTACTTAGTAAAAATGATATTAAGATATAGACTTGACATATTAGGATGTTTACATGATATAGATATAGATGGAATTGATAGAGGTTGCGTGATCTCGTATACTTTAGAAATGTAAACTAGGTTACATAATGGAATGGAATAAAAATGAAAAATATTCCCATGAAAAAGGTTGTATTTAATATAGTAAGTAGATATTACATTGATGAAAATACTGGAAAATTACAGGTTGTTATACATGGTCTAGACAACAAAGCTAAAGGGCCTTCTTGCTCCCTAGTGGGGTTTGACCGGTTGGGGTATCCAAGAGGGGTTCGGGGACTTCTTTTCATGTCGGGTTTACTTAAATCCCAAAAACTGTGATCGAAAAATATTTCTTGAAGTTACTTAGCATTTTTATTCACTTTAAAAATATTTTTCCAATAACCTAGAGTATTTACATGACATATTTCCATTTAAATTTCCCAAAATCTCATTTGAACATTATTGGTCGTGTCATGACTCGTTTTCGGCATTTCTCATAATTCACAAGTCAAACCACCCGGAACATAATCAACATAATTATACCCTCTAAAAAGGATTATTATACACCATATAACACAAAATACTTCAATCACATAAATTCACCACCGTCAACATGGTACAGGTTCTAACAAAATTGATAAAAGTCAAATAGTCAAAGGACTAAATTAGAACATTCAAAACTCACAAAAAGGGAAAGGGTTACATTCTACCCCTTTAAAAGAGTTTCAACCCCAAAATTCAGCCACTGACATAATTAAACAGATGTGGATACTTAAGTCTCATCTGATCCTCATGTTCCCACGTGAATTCAGGTCCACGTTTCAAATTCCACCGAACCTTGACGATGGCAATTCTACTCCTCTTAAGCTTCTTGAACTCCCTCTCCAAGATTTACACAGGTTCTTCCATAAAATTCAACTTAGCATCTACTTAGATCTCGTCCAAGGGCACTTGTAGTGTTAGATCAGCCAAACACTTCTTAAGGTTCAACACGTGGAACGTGTCATGAACACCATTCAACTCCTTAGGTAGTCTAAGTCTGTAGGCTACAAGACCTACCTTCTCAACGATCTCAAAAGGTCTAACAAATCTAGGTGCTAGTTTCCCCTTCTTCCCAAAGCGTACTATACCTTTCCAAGGCGATACTTTGAGCAAGACATGGTCACCTACACTGAACTCTAGAGGCTTTCTCCTCTTATCGGCATAACTTTTCTGGCGATCACGCGCAACCTTAAGTCTATCCTTAATCTGCGAGATCTTCTCAGTGGTTTCTTGCACTAACTCAGGCCCTATCAACTGACCCTCTCCAACCTCTGCCCACATAATCAGGGAACAACACTTCCTACCATACAAAGCCTCAAACGACGCACATCTCACAATAGAATGATAACTATTGTTATACGAAAACTCAACTAATAGAAGATGGACATCCTAACTTCCCTCGAAGTCAAGGAAGCATTCTCTAAGCATGTCTTCCAAATTCTGGATTGTACACTCACTCTGACCATCGGTCTGAGAGTGGTAAGCCGTACTCATGTCTAACTGGGTTCCTAATGCCTCTTGCATTGCCTGACAAAACCTTGACATAAATTAACTATCACGATCAAATATGATCGAGATCAACACACCGTGCCTGGCAACAATCTCATTCAGATAGAGTCTAACCAACCTATCCATCTTATAATCCTCACGTATAGGTAGAAAATGAGTAGACTTAGTCAATCGGTCCACAATGACCCAGATTGTGTCATGGCCACTACTAGTCATTGGTAACTTCGTAACAAAATCTATTGCTATCCCTTCCCATTTACATTCAGGGATCTCAGGTTGCTGAAGCAATCCAGACGGCCTTTGATGCTCAGCTTTAACCTTTAAACAAGTCAAACACCTGCTAACTTAAACCGCTATATCTTTCTTCATTCCCGGCCACCAATATCTATCTCTAAGGTCATAATCCATCTTGTCGGCTCCTGGGTGTACAGATTACTTTGACTTATGGGCTTCGTCCATTATCATGGTTCTCACGTCACCCTTCAAAAGAACCCATATTTGATCCATGTAGTATAAAGCTCCATTACTCCTATGTTCTATCATCTCATCTAAACCATTCTGCAATCCCGCAGACTCATCACATGCCTCCTTCGGAGCCGCTAGTATCCTATCCTTGATACTCGACTAAAGGTTATTTCATAGCTCGAACTCTCTTAGGTTTCACTCTCTATTTCCTACTCAGTACATCAGCTACTACATTCGCCTAACCAGGATGGTAGCGAATTTCATAGTCATAATCACTAAAAAGCTCTATCCAGCGACGCTATCGCATGTTTAGTTCATTCTAACTAAATATGTGTTTGAGACTCTTATGATCAGTATATATGACACTCTTTGTCCCATACAGATAATGTCTCCAGATCTTAAGGGCAAACACAACCGCACCCAGTTCCAAATCATGGGTGGTGTAATTCTTCTCATGAATTTTCAACTGCCTAGATGCATATGCTATAACCTTACCTCTTTGCATCAACACATAACCTAATTCTAAGCCAGACGCATCACAATATACCAAAATGTCTTCCGGTCCATCGGGGAGAGGTAGAACAGGTGCATTACATAACTTATCCTTCAAAATTTGAAATGCATTCTCCTGCTCTTCACCCCAATCAAAGGTCTTACTTTTTGAGTCAAGACAGTAAGTGGCTTAGCTATCTTAGAGAAGTTCTCAATGAATCTACTTTTAGGTTAATATTTTAAACTTTTCTGATCATTATTTTGAATTTTATACGTTACGCTTGAATTTGACGTAAAACCAGGAAGTTAACCCGCGTAAATCTAAAAAACGTCATCGGACGCGTTCCGGTTTTGGTCTTTAATAATTTTACATGTTATATGCATTATTTTATCATATTAAAGTGTTACGTAGGTCACGTTCACTTTCGTTTACGATTTATACGTTTTTCGCGTACGTTGTGCGGTTTTAGCGTTTTACGTCAAACGGAGACCCGAAAACCCGTAATCTTTTCGTGTAAACTTTAGTTATCCTACATCTCGTATTAAAACATCAAAATTTCATTCATTGGCCCCTCCTCATCTTATCATTTTCAGACACCAAGACCCAACAAAAACAACCATAAGTCTTGAAATTAAATCAAAGGCATCTTTTTTTGAAAGTCCCATGCATGTGTATGATAGTGACACATGAGGAGGTCTATCTCATGCACACATAACCATCCAAGGTCAAGAAAAATGCTTGCTTACACACCTTGACCATGTTTGACTAGCTCTTAAACATAGATAATGAACCATGGTCCTAAAAATTTGAAAAACCATGGTCCTTGTGGTTTGCCTTTGCCGAACACACCTACACACACACACTTTGGTGTGTGTTGGTTACTTACTTGGATATGTGGTCATCCAAAATCCTAGTTACTTCCTATAAATACCTTACTTCTCACAACTTAGGGTTCATATATCATTTCATAGCCTCATAAAAAATCCCTCATCTCTATTTCTCCCTTCCTTGCTCACGGCAACAAACACCCTCTTTAGGGTTTCCATTTTTTTTATTTCTTGCAAGATCCAAGCATACTAGGTTCATTTTTAAGGTTATCTAAGGTGGTTACAAGTATTGATTCATTGATTTAAGGGTTTATTTCAAGATCTACAAATTAGGGTTTGGTTATTATTTGGGGTTTTTCAAAATCTAAGTCTTCTATCATCTTCTCTTATACTTCTTAAGCTTGTTCTTTATTTTGTAAGCTTACTTTGAAACTTATGCTATCATTTCTACTTTCATTCAATATTTACTTATGTTCTTACATAGTAAATCAAGGAGCACTTGGATTATTTCTTAGGTTTTCTTTTCTTAAAGTCAAGATAATCACCACTTCACATTTGTCGCATATAGGCACACACTAGGGTTATAAATACAAACACAAGTCTCATTTAAATGTGTTTACGACATACTTCTCTTGCTTAAAAAATTGTAAGAGCATTACAACTATTAGGAGTATTGAATCTACTTGTTTAATATGGTTTCTATTGAAGACTTTTATTTTACCTTCTTGCATGCTTGTCTACATGTTCTTACTTGCTAAATGCCTTTAGTCTTGATTATGTTTAAAACAAAATTAGGACTTTGTTTGCTTATTTTCTTGCTTGTTAAATATTGTAGTCTTAGTTGCCATAAAAATTAGGACTTGCTGCAAGATGGCCACAAAATAGTCCACCTTTTTACATTTCATGAAAGAAAACAAAAACCTAGAAATTCTGGACACTTCTAGGTGGCGGCCTCCTTATCTCAAAGGGGCGGTCCCCTTAAAATTAAATGGGCTAGCCATATATTTAAGGGGACAGGCCACCTGAACCATGATTTTTACTGTTTCCTTCTGCTTTTTGACCCTCTTTCACCTAGATCTACCTAAAATTTCCCTGAACTCACCAACATTCCTTGGATTGGTTTTCTAACAATGTCCGTCCTTCCTTAATTACACCATTTCCCAAGTATAAATCAGCCCTCATCTTCAACATAATCACCACACTCATCTTGTCTTCTCCAATGTCTTCCCCTCACAAACCTTTGCCCAAACCTTCAAGGGTTGCCAAAATATCCGTAAGACCCGTTTGAAGAAAGAAATTGAACTATTGTAACACATCAAATGAGGTTGATGTTAACTTACCGACACCAATGACCAAACCACAATCTCCTATCAATGAACCATCACAAGCAAACCCTCATACCACTCATTCAAACCATGTTTCACTACAATCTCACTCACTTCCACTTAGTGATGCTTGTAACACTAATGTTGGACAAGCTTCCATTTCATCGCATAACGTCAATCAATCTCAAACCTTATTTTCTCATTCACTCATCAATCCACATGTTGCTAGTGTGCTTCATGCTCAAACTTTACCCTCACCTCAAGGTGACAACCACACTCAACCTTTATTTCCTCCATCTTCAAGTAGAGAAATGCTCATGAATGACATTAATCAACTTCAAGACCTATCAAACCTCCTAGCCATGCACCTCTCACAACGTAACACTTCCTCATCACCTTACTCTCTAAATTTACCTCACACCCTCAACTTGGATTAAGTTGAACAACATGTTGGTTATTGTCCTTGTTGCATATACACCCAAAAACAATTCCTAACCTTGAGTGAAGATATCAATTGGATTGAATTTCTTCTTACTCGACCACAACCACCACCTCACATCCAACGTGACTATCCTCCAACAACCACCTCCGCTCCAAACTCTCCACCAACAACCAACTAAGCATGAAACATGCCGACTTTTTCTCGCTTTCAAATAAATGACAAACCCTCTCCTTTTTCAAGCAAGTCCTATGAAATTCTAGGAATATTAGGACCTTTGTAGTTTACTTCTATATATGTTGTATTAATATGCTTCAAGCATATTATTTCTATTTGATGTATGCATGATTGTGTTTTATGCACAATTTTCATGTTTAAATGAATGGTCTTTAGTATTATGCTTTTAAATTTGTACTTGCTTGTCTTTATATTTTTTTAATGCTTCCGCTAAACTATCTCATTTATGTAAGTAAATTGTAAGAGCTTATTTCGTTTTTATCAAAGCAACGAGTTTATGTTTATCAAAACGTCTATATAGTGTGTCGTTTACTGATCTTGGTGATGATGTATATTATGACTCACGCCCCCAGGACACGTGTTTCTGACCAGGCCCCTGGCGCGCCGTTTGGGGGGTGTGACAGATTGTATTCAGAAGCCAAGTATAGTGAACCCTAGGTATCTTTTAACAGTCTGGTCTATAACCAGTAAGTATGATTCCTACGTGTCCCATACCTGCTTACATATATATCTAATAATAATAGCATATTATATATATATATATATATATATATATATATATATATATATATATATATATATATATATGATAAATATCATAAATATATATTATATATTATATATATATATATATGAAACTAAAGTGTCAAATTATATATCATATTGCCATAAATTCTTATTATACATCATTTTGCCATAACATAAATTTTTTGCATATCCTTACTTCTTGCATTCGGCACAGCCTTAGCATGGTTTCATATAAAGAGATTTATATTAACTTTTGCTTGTGCAGGTTATGGCAGCCCCTGTTATTCCTATTTTGTCAGATTCACCTGAGGAGAGTGTGGGTTCTTATGTCCCACGAGTGATTCTCTTTGGCACTATTCCTACTAGTATCCCTATTATCCCAATGGTTCCTGCTAAGGTTCCTATTGCACCTGCTGATCTGTTAGTTACACTGGAGGTGGGAGCAGTTTCTGTCATCTCACCTACCAGAGTGCTTGATTTGGTGGATTATTCATCTTCTTCTGATTCTGATCCATCGGAGGATTCCTTACCTGTAGTACCAGAGTTACCATTGGTTTCACCCTTCTTATGTTCTGATGACTCGGGGGCGGACAGTGAGTCCGAGCCTGCTGAGCAGAGACCCGAGATGCATGAGTCTCTTGCACCATCATCTAAGTTTCCACTTGCACCTGTTGTTGCCCCACTCGAGATTCGTTGACGGCCAGCGATTCTTGTCCAACCCGGTGAGGCTATTCCCTTCGGTCGACCTTACTGCACCCATCCTAATTGGCCGCGTAAGTTATTGACTATGAGGAAGAGAGTTGGACCTTTTCTTGCTCGTAGACTTGCATGGAGACGTATATCTCATCGTTCTTCGGATCGTCATTCTTCGTCAGATTTTACTTCAGACTCATCTTCTTCTAGTTCATCTTTGGACTCTTCATCAGATACTTCTTCAGGTTCATCTTTATATTCATTGCCAGACACATCATCAATTCATTCTTCAGGATGCGATGCATCAGGTCAATCTTATTCAGGACCATCGACTAGAGTTGCATCACCTAGATTGGTTTATCCCCCGGTTAGGACTCTACGATGTAGTGAGGCATTTATACGTTAGAGGTCTGCACCATTGTCTATTCTTTACCCACCTACGACATCAGAGTCATCCCTAGATTCATCTTCTGAGAGGTCATTGGATTCATCTTTACCTTTTGCTGGACCATCTCGCAAGAGATGCAGATCCCCTACTACTTTGGTACCATCAGCTACTCCTGTTTCGACCTAGCAAGTGGTTCAGAGATTCATACTCATCTAAGGTTAACGGAGAGGAGCATATGGAGATTGGTACTACTGATGTAGAGACTGTTACAGATTTAGGTATTAGTGATAGAGCTGGAGCTCATACTAAGGATGGTATAGGTATGGGAGTTGATTTTGCTACTAGTGATATTAAGGAGGACGAGGAGGAGTTTGAGGCAGAGGCCAGTGCGGGAGGCACAATGGAGATCGCAGTAGATCTAGTGGTTACTGGTGGTATTTCTGAGCCCACTAGAGGAGATGCTCCTGATCTTGAGGGTACTCTTTATGATATAGCTCACTACATGTCTGAGGTTCCTTTTGATAGGATTACTGAGTTTGAGACTGCTTAGAGACAGTTGGAGGCTTGTCATTTGGTGGCTAGCGGAGAGAGAGCTGGTTTGGCTGATAGGGTTAAGAGTCTAGGATGGGAGAACCTAAGGGTTCGAGCTTTGTTGTGTATCGAGAGAGATCATGTCGACATTCTTCATCGTCACATGGCACTTTCTCATGAGGAGTTTCGTCAGATTTGTAGGGATCATGATGATACTCGGAGGAGACTTAGGAGGTTGGAGTCACTTGTTGAGAGGCATTTGGGATTTCGCCATTAGTTTGGTAGTACCATGGTTATGTAGTACATTAGACTGATGGCTAGGTTTAGATGTTAGTAGTAGAAATATTGTAAATCAAGTACCCCGTTATGAGATTGATTGTAACCAACTATGAAGCTTTTCTATGATATGAAAAGCTTATTTTGATTCTCTTGCGTGTTCGTCTTTATTGTTATTTACTTGTTCTGGCAAAACATGTTCTATTGTATTTTCCTTTATAAATCTTATTTACCATTTATAGTGGTTATATCGCGTATCGAATCTCACCATGTGTGATGTCTTGCAATGTAGAACAATGACTAACACCCATTCCGGAATGACGCCTGCTGCAATTGAGGAAATGATCAACTGACGCATGGCAGAAGCTTTAGAATCTCATGAGGCTAACATGAACATTGGACTTGGGAACGGTAATGATGAGGGTGGCAACGGTAATGGTAATGGCAGCGGAAATGGAGGAGGGTATGGAAATGGAAATCACAATGAGAATGATAGAGATGTTAGGCCTGTAGTTCGAGAGTGTACATACCAGGACTTCATGAAATGTCAACCACTCAACTTCAAAGGAACTGAAGGAGTTTTCGGGTTGATAAGGTGGTTTGAGAAGATGGAAACAGTATTCCATATCAGCAATTTCATAGAGAAATACCAATTCAAGTATGCTACTTGCACACTATTAAACAGTGCACTAACTTGGTGGAACTCACATAAGAGGACCATTGGAACTGATGCTGCATTTTCCATGTCATAGAGAGAGCTTATGAAGCTAATGGCTGAAGTGTACTGCCCAAGAACTGAAATTTAAAAGATGGAATCTGAGTTGTGGAATTTGACCGTGAAGAACAACGATTTGGCTGCTTATACTCAAAGATTCCAAGAGCTTACCATCTTGTGCACCAAGATGGTTCCCGAAGATGAGGATCAAGTTGAGAAGTTTATTAGAGGTATCCCAGATAATATCCAAGGAAATGTGATTGCTGCAGAACCTACAAGGCTACAAGATGCTGTCCGCATGGCTAACAACTTAATGGATCAAAAGTTGAAAGGTTATTCAAGGAAAAACATAGAACAAAAGAAAGTTCGATAACAACCAGAAGGACAACCGTGGGCAGCAACCACCATTCAAAAGACAGAATGTTGGAGGTCAGAATGTAGCAAGAGCCTATACGGCTGGAAACAATGAAAGAAGAGTGTATAATGGACCGTTACCTCTCTACAACAAGTGTAAATTTCATCACGAAGGGCCATGCACTGTGAGGTATGGGAAGTGCAACAAGGTTGGACATTTAACCAGCGATTGTAAGGCCACGATTTCCACTACTTCTACTCAGAGGGGTCAAGTAGTGAATCAGAGAGTTTTAACTTGTTTCGAGTGTGGAAGGCAAGGACACTACAGGAATGATTGCCCAAATCTAAAAGATCAAAATCGTGGAAACAAAACTGGAAACAAAAGTGGGATTGGTGAAGCAAGAGGAAAAGCATATGTACTAGGTATAGGAGACGCTAACCCCGACTCTAACCTCATCATAGGTACGTTTCTTCTCAACAACCATTATGCTTCTGTATTATTTGATTCGGGTGTCGATCAAAGTTTTATGTCGACTACTTTTAGTACCTTACTTGATATAATCCCTGATGCTTTAGACGCTGGCTATGCTGTCCGCATGGCTAACAACTTATTTGGGGTTACTTATGTTCTTGCATAGATCTATAAAGTCTTATGGTGTTTGTGTTAATTTTTCTAAAAGAAATGGAATGGGTATGTTAAACAAGGAAACTTTTATAAGTCTTTTATGCAAATATTGTGTTTAGGTTTTAAGCGAAGTGATTGGTGTATTGAACGATTTTTGGGGATGAGATTAGACTAGGTTAAGCATGGTTTTTGTTGTGGATTAGTTTTGAATGGAGATTAGGATAGATTATGCACTATTGTGAAGTTTGGTGTGATTTTTTGGAGCATTTATGAAAAATAATGCTGCTGACCCGTTTTTATTTTGAGGTTATCGGACACTTAAGAATGTTTTTATTAGGCGTAAATGTAGTTTTTGGAGAGCTCATTTTGAGTAGATAGATTTTCATATATTGTACACTAAAA
>BQNB010074762.1:0-31681 GCA_026074375.1 Tanacetum coccineum | reverse complement strand
TGTGTGTGTGTGTGTGTGTGTGTGTGTGTGTGTGTGTGTGTGTGTGTGTGTGTGTGTGTGTGTGTGTGTGTGTGTGTGACATATACATATATTAATAATGTCTAAACTTTGCAAAAAGTCATTTTGCAATACTATTTTTCTAACAATCCCCCACATGAATGGAGATCGGTCAAAAACACACGAAAGTTTTAGCGAAATTTTTGCGGTTAAGTCCTGTATAGGATAGGTAGGTGTGACCCTTTGAACATTCCCTTGTGAGATGCACTTAGTCTTCTAGATCTGAGTAGACGCGATGTCTTTGAACTCAACATCTATTTACGTAGACGACAATACACACTCATACAAGACTCTCCCTGACCTTGTCAAGTCCTCATAGTCGTGCTCGTTATGGTCATGAACACTAGCCTGGTTCTGCAAGAGCTCTTAGGATTTGCGCCCCCCGCAATTTCATTCAAAGCGACCCCACTTCTCTCTCACATAGGTGATGTCATCATGAATCATTAAAAACATATGTTTTATGATTTCATCTTGAATCATTAAGCCATATGTTTAACCTGTCAACAAGTCACATTGTTATAGGAATGGACTAGGATGTTACAATTTTAAGTAACACCCCCACATTGACGTGACTTCCCCTATATTTCTATGATTAGGTTGTCCTATTGAACCCAGATCTTAGGATCTCTAGTAAACTGAGTTAGGTTTTCCTTCATAGAAACTCATTCCTTTAAGGGCTTTAGTCACATTCCTTTATACGAATCTTTAACTAACTCTCTGCTTAAGCCTTTCGTAAGCGAATCTGTGATTTTATCCATTGACTTTACGTAGTCAATCGTGATAACTCTATTAAAGAGTAGTCGTCACACCAATCACCGTCTATGATGAATATGTCTCGACTTACCGTTTTACATTGTGATATGAGCTCTGTCAAAATTCAATTTGATTATCACACTTTTTAACCATGGTTGTTACCGATTTACTCCATCTAGGTATGTGCTTTACGAATTAACGTAAATATCCCGCATATTCCATAAATTTATCTCAAATGATAAATTCAGATTTCATCTTAGATTTAGCTTTAAGCGTCTGTTCGAAATACTTTCAAGATTTCTAAGACATAGCTTTCCACTTAGCGTAAGTACATCCACTTTGGTGGATCTAGATTCTTTTATATAAGAATCCGAATTTGCATTACTTTATCATTTGATAGTAGTCGGATATCTTGCATGATGTAATATTGTAAGTATCATAGTACTCATTTAATACGTATTCAAACGGTCCCCACTTAAATTATTGGTATATCTACTTAACATGACTATAAGTTCTAAATCAGGTCACACACACGTCATTAGACACATAAGGTGCCTAATATTCTTTGAGTATTCAAAACAGGCAACACCTTTACCTCTATTGTAAATAGAAAATGATGTCATTAGATTCTAGCTCGGCCTGAATCCCCCATATTGAACCTCTTAAAAATATTGTCCTTATAATGTTTTTGACTTCAAAACAAATCCGTATTGGTTCACATCCAAGAACCATATCCAACAACTAATGAATTTCATGTCAAATCTTGACTCCAACATATCATTAGTGGATTTGTTTATCTTCTTATCACTTCAAGTGATAATTATACCATCTATGTAAAAACACAAGAGTACATATACACTATCGATCATAAATACATCCATTAATTTCAAATCTACATTCTTACATGATATGGTGAAAATCGATGTCCTTGTTTGGGAGCTTTCCTTAAGCCATATAATGACTTAACAAGCCTACAAAATTTGCTCTCTAGTCCAGGAGCCATGAAACCCTCAGGTTGGTTCATGTATAGTACTTTTTCTAAATCCCTGTTTAGAAATGTCATTTTCACATTCATTTGATGAGCTTCTTAATTTTTTAATGCGGCAATAGCAAGTATCATCTTAATTGGGGTTATTCGCGCAGAATAAGTATCAAAGCAATATTGACGTTCTTGTTATTTAAATCCTTTGATTTCCAATCTTGCTTTGTATTTGTCAATGGTGTCATCGGCTTTCATCTTCTTCTTGAAGATCCATTTATAGCCTAGTGGTTTACAACCCGAAAGTAAATCCACGAGCTCCCAAGTATGATTTTGTAAAATAGAATCTATTTCACTTTTAATGGCCTCTTTCCATTGAGCCATTCCGAGAAAGTTACCGCTTCTCGATAAGAAGTAGGTTCATTTTCTATAATAAAAGAAACAAAATAGGGTCCAAACAATTTCTCGGTTCTTGCCCTTTTGCTTCTTCTAGGTTCAACCTCTTCTTCCTTAGGTTGATCTTGTCTCTAATCTTGGAGATCATTATCATCTCGTTGTCTCTGATCTTGGACAACTTCGTCATCTATTCTAGATGACTTTCGATTTCCTTTCGTTAACATGGAAATATACATTCAAAAATTGGAAAGCACTTCTTATTCCATTATCATGATCCTTATGTAGATCAAATACACAAAGAAACCATACACATTACTGTTCTAAGCAAATACTAAAATATGAAATTCACAAGTTTTAGGACAAATTAATATCTGGCCTAGATGTACCCCCATATTTTAATACTTATAAGATAGTCTTCTTCTCCATCCATGAGTATTATAAGGAACTGATCTAATTTCTTACAAGTGTATCTTATCTAAAGATAATAGCTGAATAAAAGTGCTCTTCCCCACATTGCCAAGGCTTAAACCATGACTAAAGAACATGGCATAACATATCTTCTAAAGGCACGGTTTCTTTTTCTTACCACAATCCTCTTGTTAGAGTATCAAGAGTAATAAATTTGCGTCTTATTCTAAGTTTAGCGCATAAACATAGAAATTAAAACACATATTTACTTCTGATATGACTTCGAACCACCTTGTTTTCGATAATAAGTTAATTCTCAACTTATTTATATACAACAATCTCGTCTATATCCTTACTCTCAAACAAGTATAAATAGCAATATTTTGTATCACCATCAACAAACAACCAATGAATAACTCCTATTCGCATACCATTAGTAGGTAATCAATTCCAAATCACATAAAACCATGTGAATCATGTCAAGGGCTTCGGTTATTTTTCGTTCAACCGAGAGAAAAGACAATCTTATCAATTTGGCTTTGATACAAGTTTTAATTTTTGTAGTTTGTGTCAATACGAAAAGTGGGTATCCAATCTAGTTTAATTAGACAACAAATTAAGTTAAATTTAAAACATGTCTGAGTTAGTCATGCCATACATTTAAATAATTAAATAAGTTGAATTCATACGCATTTTACTAAAAGACCATTAGAAGACATTGAGCCTAAAAACCTTTAAAAGCGTAAACCCTAAGGACTTATGTTTATTCGTTACCTCAATTTTTAATTTTATTCAAACACAATATGAAAGCCAATATCATAAGCAACCATCCGAACACAAGAGTTCCAACGAATCTTCGCAACGTACAACGTAATGGTTAGCTTGAAACTCTTTCGCATATGTGAATCACATCTCTTTAACCCTTAATATAGCAGTTGGAGAGTATGCCCAAACTTTATCTCAATTCTCAATATGCATTGACAGAGTTATAATCAAACACCTTAACACCATATATTAAGACATGATACCGAAGTGCTAATCCATCATTATCAAAGGTCGGATTCCCTCATGGCATCAATTTTCAGAATTCATTCAGACCATATAACGCATAATTATGAGACATAAGGTTTCTGAATGCTTCAAATTATCTACCGTACACGAAACTCGAGTATCGGTCTCCCTTTTAACAAGTTCGGGAGCAGATCCTATCATGTCACTCGTGACATTCCAAATGTTAATATGAGGTCCCATGATTAGTTTGAAACTAATTTGGTACTATTAACAACGTGCTTAACCACATAGTGTTTCTTAACAAAAACGATTTTAATCGAATTTTGTTTAAAACTCTAATGTTTTGTAAGATCCGTTATACAAAACCACTTTAAAGGAAGTCTTTCGACTAGATAATTAAACAATATCGTTTATTACATAAATGTTTTATAAAAAAAACACATATGTAATATGATGTTGTCAATTTCCATTAAGAAGTTCTTAATAGATCGATTTCACATGATCAATTTCAACATTAAAACTCAACAAGGTTTCAGTAGATCCACTCTTCTAAAAAAACTCAGCAAGGTTTCAGTAGATTCATTCTTCTAAAGAAACTCAACAAGGTTTCTATAGATATACTTTTAAACTCCAAAAGATTTCAAAAATTATATCTAGTTAATAATTAACCAACCACGTTTAAAATAAACTAGATAAGTCAAACAAACACTTTAACTAAATTAGAAAAGTGATTTATATAACATGATATTTAATAATAACATGTATAATTATCAATATATTGATTCAAAGAAAGTATTCTTGATTTTATCGAACACGTTACAGTTATCTAATAAAATAACAACTTGCATTTTATGAGATATGTTTCAAAGAAACTCCACTTGGTTTCAATAAATTCATTCCAATAATCTAATAAAATAATAACTTATATTTTATGAGATTTGTTTCAAAGAAACTCTACTTGGTTTCAATAAATATAAATTCGTCATGATTTACAACCATGTTAGTAACTGGCGCATCAATTACATTTACTTGAGTAGTCACAATCGTGATTGTCATCCTAAAAGATCAACACAAACAGTTAAATAAACTGTTATAAACAAGTATCGAAGAAATTCAATCCTGATTTCTATAACCTTGTATCGGATCTGCTTTAAAGAAACTCAATCTTGGTTTCAATGAATCAACTAGATCAGTTTAATAAAAACTCAATCTTGGTTTCAAAATAAACTGATCTGAACTACTGCTTTTAAAAATCGTTATAGATCTGTAATTCCGAATATGTAAATTTAAAATCTGTTTAATTAAACTGATTTCCAAAGAAACTCATTCTTGGTTTCGATAGAAAACAGTTTGTATAAAAATCTATTAATCACATTAATCCGATTTAAACAAAAAAGTGTTTTAATTCTGTTATACATAATCTGTTTTAAGACTTTTGGGAAACATGTACACTTTTATTAATATAAATTGAATTATAATACAATAAATAAATTAACAAAAAATTAAATAACAGACAGAAAGGGGTAGAAGCAGAAGACAGAGACACTAAGAACGATAATTAAATAAAGCAGTAAAAGGACGAATGGGGGGGGATGAGTCACATTTTGACACACGACGCTTCCCTTAAAAAAACAGATTCGCAGTCAGTTTTCCCAGGGAAACAGATGTTTCAAAAAAGTTGTTGTAAACAAGCCCGACCAGGACAAACTTGCTCCTGAAATAATCACGAAAAAATTGTAGTTCTTCTGAACTGAAATGAATGCTGGAACTCGGTCACTAAGGAGCTGCGTTTTTCTGTTGTAAAACTGAATGAGACATGGATTATATTTATATTGAAAACCATACTTGTTCTCAAAGAATAAATATTCCCCATAAATAAATAAATAAATCTGCTATAATCAAAATAGATTTGCATATATTTTAAACACACGAAAATATTATGCTAAAACTTATTCAATAAGTTTAAATCTATTCCTAAAATAGATTTGCAGAAAACTAGAAAATAAAGGAACCCGAATCAGCAACAAAAAGATACGCGCGGAGGCGAGGTTTCGGAGCTGCATTCGTGTTCGCAGGTCGAGTGGGCTCGCATGAGCTCAGAAGCTTCGAACTCATTTTAGCCCAGAAATCTCGAAATTGCACCCCCAACCCCCCCCCTCAGCGCGCCGGCACGTAGGAAATGGTAGGCATAAACCAACAAAGGAATTTGAAAGCAAATATCAAGATTTCTATATAAACATACTCCCACTTCACACTTTGGGTGATGCGGGACATTTTCATTTTTCCATATTTTGTGTTTCAGGTGCCTCACTCTGAGACACGATATCTCATTCATATCAACTCCATTTTGGACATACTTTAGATTGTTGTGTAGCTCTCTTCAAGGAGAACGCAAAACTACAAGCTAATATAAATATATATAAGATATACCATTTATTAAATAATGTCCAAAGTTTGCGAAAAAACATTTTCACAAATATTTTTTCAACCTAAACAACTTTATCGGTAACCATAAAACCAAAACCATATTGCAATTCATAGCATTTCCAATCAGTTTCATATGGCATAAACTTGAGAGTAATTACACAAAAGAAACTTTTTGCAAACACATAAAATTTTTAGTACACCAACAAGTTTTCGTTAGATGAGAACCAAGTGTATCACATCTAAACCACACATTACAATGTGTAATTACACAATAGAAATTAACTAAACAGAACCGTGTATTATTGTCACTTTTTAATGTACCCCGCCTACAAGCTAACACACCCTTGACTCTTAGACGAATGCAGTGAAAAGGAACTTGGCTTTCATGATATAGTCATTTCAGCTACACGGATTCCTTTTAAAACAACCACGACAGCCTTAATATTCCCAGCAACACAAAACCTTGTTACCCTAAATCTTTTTTTAATCATCTTACTAGAAAAAATTAGCAACCCTTTGAAAGTCACTTCCTCGGTGCAATGGGAGTCGGATACTGCATTTTATATCGAACCTGAAATATGTAAGCCTAATAGATGCTACACAACGTTAAGACACGAAGAGTACGATTATTAAATATTTAATATATATATAATAGTATACGTGTTATATATTTATTAATGTTATTAATATGTTTCATTATATATAGTAACGATCATCTAGTTTTTTTAGACGCATAAACTAATATTAAATACATGTTAAAATATAAAAAAATATACTAGGACTTAAACACACACGGTGTTTGTTGTCCTATTAGATTTAAATTTCAAGATATTATATATATCTACTTTAACTCATTGACTATATGTTTTAGTCAAAATAATTATGGTTAATTTTATAATCATAATTATGAAAGTCAGAAATTAACTAAAATGTACTATTGAACTCAAGAGTTTGAGTTCATAATTACTTTAGTTAGTATAATTGTGTTTGCTTGTTAAGACATAATTATAAAGTCCTTGAATTTTTCAATGACTTATAACATAAAGTAAGTAGTTAATTTGTTATGTCTTCTTGTTAACACATTAACATGATGTCCTTGAATTTATCAATGACTTATAACATAAAGTAAGTAGTTAAATTGTTATGTCTTCTTGTTAACACATTAACATGATGTCCTTGAATGATTCAAAGACATGTACCGTATATTTGACATGTTTTATTTTCTTGAAACAAATTAACAGAGAATGATTGTACTATTCAAAAGAAGTATAGCGTTATAAGCATGCACTTGGTTTTGTAATACTTTGTATTCAATTTGGCTCGACCCAATTGGCAAAATATTTGACCTAAAGAGAATTAAGTTATCTAAGGAATTCTGATGTAGTCTCACAATTTCAATACTCATAGAATACCATATTATTATGGTATGTTCATGTGTTGAAACAAAATATATTCGTATTGTTTGATTTTTGATAACTCAATATAGTTCCAACCTAGAAGGTAGTCAAAACATTATCGATTTTATGGATTAGGATGAATTTCATTATGTCTTGATTAAAGTTCTGAAATTTGTTAATATCTTATGAAGCATATTATTAACAAGCTAGAGATGAGAACTGTAGAATGTATTTTATTGTCCTATTTAAGAACCAATATATATTGCTTATGAAACTAGATATCTAGAGAATAATCCTACTTACAAAAAGTAAGTGGGAGCATCTACAAATCTTGAAGACATTCAAGAACAAAATACATAACCTTCTAAATTCACTTGCTGATTGTAACAACCCATAATTTTTATCACTGTAATTTCCACTTATATTATATTAAATACTACTTTTTCATGGGAAATTTTTTGCTTTATACCATTATGTAACGTAGTTTACATAACTAAAGTAAACCGAATCACGCAACTACCTAATGCCAATTCTATCTAACGTTTAATATCAAGTAAACTCCTAAAAACGTCAAGTCAATATTCCAATATCCTCTATATACCAATGTATCGTTATCTATTTACCGAAATTTTCGACGACGTTAATATAAATTGAAACATTATCCTTTAACATTTATATCAAAACCATAATCTCATATATTATTTCCATTCAAAATAAATGTACAAAAAAATAAGGCAAATGTACAAGTCTCCTTAGCACACATTTGAATATCAATTTCCCTCTCAAATCCTAGTGTACAACATCTTTAAAGCACAAGGTACAAGTTCTTGAAGCACAAAATTCAAATAAGCTCATTTCCCTCCATTTTTGAAATCTGATTTTACCACTCTTCTAGCAAGGCTTACAAGCTCTCTTAGCAACAACATCTAAACACATTTAAACCCTAAAACCTAATCTAACCTACAAGATGTAACCATAAACCCTAATCCGAAACCCAATATCATAAACTTTATACGAAACCCTAATCCTTAAACCTAAATTAATACTAAACTTTAATCCTAATCCTAGACACTAATCATAAACACTAAACTAAACTCTAGTTAACCCTAAATCCTAACCCTAGCTTAGTTAAACCCTAAAAAAACCTAAAGTCCTAACCTTAACCGCAACCCTAATCAAACAAACCCTAACACCATAAACCCATATTCTGAACCTATTTAAACCACACTAACACATTACAAGCACCTCAATTAAGCTCTTGTAAGCTACTTATCACTTCCTTTTGTCACCCCAAAGCACTCGCATCACCTTGGGTACCAAGAAAAATGCCACCTCTTCTCTTTGCAAACCAAGTAAACCATCCTTGTCACTCCTTGTAGCCCATTCCCTCACCATGCCTTGCCACCTCTCTAGCTTAACTTGGTCTCTAAGTTCTTGCACCATATATAAAGACGCATGTATGCATGCCTTAAACTCACATCAAATGCAAACATACTTCCAAATGGTTACTAGCAAATCCTAAGGAAGCTAATGAAGAAAGCACAAGCCTAATTAAAGCCAAGGTTTAAAAAACAAGCTCTTGTTCATACATAAAGCATGCACGGGTTCCATTTTGCTCCATAGACCCAATTCAATCATTTCATGCACTTTGTAGCTTTCCCAAAACACTCTTTGTTATTTTATTAATCCGTCTAAATATTGGTTAAACCATTATACAATCAAAACTCATGTTAAACCATTTTTAAAACCAAAACCATGACCAAACGAGTCTATTTTGGAGCCCTAAATCTTTTGAAATTCTTTAAGCAAGCTAGCATAAGCTTGCTATCATCTTAATAAGCTCCTGGCCATCTTCATAATCCTATTAAATCAACCCTGGAATCCTAAGCTATCCTAGTTAAAATTCGCAACCAAACTTGTCCCTTAAAAACCCTAAATCCTATTCGCAACTCATTTTCATGAGCCCTAATAAGCTATAAACCCTAAACAGACCCTTAAGCCATTCTAATAAGCTTGTATGTCACTTTTATAAACCCTAGAACTAATCCTAAAAGCCCTAAACCCATCGGGTTTCTTTTTAAACCCTAAACGAACCAAACGCACCCATTTTGGTATTTTTGAATCATAAGCCATTTTTCATAAGGTATCTAATGTAAAAAGCCACTAATTTTAGCTATTCATTAATAAACCATGGGTTTCAAAAGATCATTTTTGAATCCCAAAAATAAGCTTGCATGACTTTTGGACCTAGTTTGCAATTCGTCCCCATGCAAGGGGTATATATTGCCATTTTCTGAAACTTTAAAATCCAGGGACTAATTCTGTAATTTCTCCAAAGTATAAACCTCAAGGACCTATTTTTCCAATTTCCAAAGTTAAAGGTTAAGTTTATATAAGTATAAACTAAAAGGACTAATTTTGTAAAAGTATATAAACCAAGGGTATATATTGTCATTTTTGGCATTCTTAAAAATATTAAATATAATATTTTTATATATAAATTGTAAAAATATATATAAATACTATAAAACTCCGATTTATTAAAACTCGACATCATTATCGTTATTAACATCGATCGACCATTAAAACAATTATGTTATAAAATATTACATAATATATCATCTGACTAGCGTTTGAAAAACTTAAAATCTTGATCGTTTCCACGATTTTAGGAAATTTCATATTAAAGTGGTTTCATTGAATATAACGTTTTGACGATGTTTGTTGGATTTACGATTTAATGTGTCCTGGCTCCTCAAACGTTTACTGCATGACCTCTGAATTATGATAGCCCGAATAGTGATACAATATTTCCATAAATTAATAAATCAAAGTAAGATGTATGTTAAACTTTATAAAATTTTAAAAACATAAACAATCACACTAAGACTTGACATATTACCCTCAGGTTTTACATGACGATCTTTTACTTTCTTTCATATACTTTTTGCCATCCAATCAGATATCCCGGTTAAGGTGAGTTTCGTCAGCCTGCTTAAATTCTTTTAATACTTTATAAACCCGCGAGGGGGATACATGCTTAACCAATGAATGCAAGTGTTTATTTCAACTATATGCATCACTGAAAATATTATTGCCTAATGACCTTCCCAGTGGCCACTATTTCTATATCATGAAACATTAATTACTTGCGAGTAAACGCAAATATTGTGGATAGATCTATTGGGGTGACGACTCCCATTGGTATACCCGTTCATGGGGTAACCAAACACACTATATTTGACTTAATGTAACCTTGGCAATTTACCTTTCACAAGGACATTTGTTCCTAGAACGCAATGATCACTATGGAAATTTCCCATTTTAACGTATGATGACCATGAGCTAGGGCAATAATAATGTTTTCCTATGATAGTTGTACTCATTGCAATTATTACTATCTATGGGTGTATAACAACATAACCCACTGTCTATGATGACTTATATTCAACTATTTATCATAAACCTATAAATTTCACTCAACCATTGTGTTGACATTTTTAGCATGTTTATCTTAGGTAATAGAGCAACTTATGGCACAAAGTGGTACGGACTTGAAGATGGCTAAATTGTTATCATTCAAACTTTATGTTTCTAGATTTTGGGACCTTTTTTTATAAAAACTCTGATGAATAAATAAATGATAATTTTATTTTCCAAAACGTCTCTTTATGAGTCGTTTTCTATGATTATGTCTGTTGATCCATGAAGTAATACCCCAGATTAGCTTCCGCTGCTATATGTCAAAAATGGGGGTGTTATAGATTGGTATCAGAGCTCATGGTTATAGAGAACAAGGGTAAAACCTAAACTATAACTACTTTTTTCCATCCAAGAAAGTCCTCCGTGCCACTGCAGTTTCCAGAATAGTATGTGTAAGAAATTTCCATGGCAGATAATACACTACTATTATATTATATATAAATAACTTATGTTATTTCCACTGGGTTGTTATATAGTCATGTCTTTCCCTCCCCCAACCTATTATTATCCTATCTGATTCTGATGTTGAGGATACTTTTTCCTCTACACACTCTCCTGACTATATCCCGGCTTCACCAGACTATTTCCCAGCCTCACCAGGAAACACCTCTCCTAACTTTTAATGATTAATTTAGGATCTTTTATCCCCACTAAGCCCTCCTCACCTTTTTATGATGACCCAAATAGACGTCATGCAAAGCAATATAATTGCTACTGATAAAGAAATACCACCAAGGCTCCTATTGCTCTACCGACTTATTTTTGCGCCATCTCTAGTGTTATATCACTATCAACCAATAGTTTGATTTCCGACATTTCTTCCTCCCGAGAAGAATTTACCACATAAAGATGCTGAGACGCATGTTGAATCACCATGTCCAATATCTCATCTTCATCAATAAGGATCTTCATCACAGTTTTAGGTCAACTACACAACCACCAAGACTATCCCTTAGATAGAAACTCATTATGGTATCATACCGCAACCACTGGGAAATGAACCATTCCCCGAGAAACCTAATGAGTCAGATGCTTGTTAGAGTGTTCATCTCTGGAAGTCTAAGATTCCAAAATTTTCTGTTATATCCTGCAATGTAATATCAAAGAATGATCACAAGTCTTTGTATTATAATTTTCATACCTTAACTTGTGATATGACTATATCATTTTATGGATTCTTATTATGTGTTGTCTTGTATATGTTGATAGATGCCTCCCAAGAGAACATCAACATCTGCAGCACCAGCTATGACTCAGGCTATCCATTTGGCAACTAGTTATTGATAGTATTGTTGCTACTCTAGAAGCACAAGCTACAACCATGGCAAGTACTGACAATCTAAATAGGAATACTAGACCAAGAGAAGCTCCTGTAGCAAGAAAGTATACTTACAAAGAGTTTATAAGTTTCCAACCTTTCTACTTCAATGGTACGAAAGGAGCTGTTGGTCTTATTCGTTGGTTTGAACGAACTGAATTGGTATATCTCGTACAACTGTACCGAGGACTGCAATAAAATTTGTTAACTAGTACTCTCACCTAGGATGCCTTGTCCTGGTGGAATTTCCTATTGTCAAACCTATTTAGAATAGAGCAAGCTGACAATATAGCCTGTACTGAATTGAAAAGGCCATGACTAATAAGTATCCCACGAACTTGAAGTCAATAAAATGGAAGATGAATTTTACAACTTGGTTATGAAAGGAAATGATCTCAAGACTTATGCTAGAAGATTCCAGGAATTAGCAGTCTTATGTCCAAATATGGTACAAACACTAAAACTATGGAGCTTTCATCGGGTGAATTACCCCAAGTGTTAAAGAAATGTTACCGCTTCAAAGTCCTTAAGACTTTTGGAGGAAGCCATTACCATAACCCAATAGGTTAATGATCAGGTAAACAAAGCATGATGCTGAGCAAAGAACCAATGATCACAAACGAAAGTTTGATGATAAAAGAAACAACAACAACACCAAATACCCCAATAATCATGACAACAACAACTACCCCAATAATCATGACAACAACAACTACCAAAATAACTGTAACAACAACAATAACAACCGTAACAATGATTACCACCAGCAGCAAAATAGAAGGCAAGAAACCTTCAGGACTTATGGAAACCATGGATATAATGGACCTCATCCGCTGTGTAGGAAGTGTACACTGCATCACATATGACCTTGCACTGTCAGGTGTCAGAATTGTAACAAATGAGGCCATCAGACCAGAAACTGTAGAAGCTAAGATCTTCTATTTCCAAATATCACTCTATCACTCAACTAAATCTTAGGACGAGATTTCTGTAAGTTTGGGGTAATGTAACAACCCATAATTTTCATCACTGTAATTTCCACTTATATTATATTAAATACTACTTTTTCATGGGAAATTTTTTGCTTTATTCTATTATGTAACGTAGTTTACATAACTAAAGTAAACGAGCTCACGCAACTACCTATGCCAATTCTATCTACTTTTATATCAAGTAAACGCCTTAATATGTCAAGTCAATATTATAATATCTTTTATACCATGTACGTTATCTATTTAACATAATTTTCACGACGTTAGTACTAAATGAACATTATCCGTTAACATTTATATCAAAACCCTAATCTCATATATTATTTCCAATCAAAATAAATGTACAAACAAATAAGGCAAATGTACAAGTCTCCTTAGCACACATTTTTTTATCAATTTCCCACCCAAATCAAGTGTACAACATCTTTAAAGCACAAGGTATATAACAACCCAAGAATTTTCATCAAATGCAAAACCTATTTTACTATTATCACAATTATACGGGGAAATTTTTCACTTTATTACATTACTTATATATCTCAGTATGTCATAACTAAAGTAGACGAGCTCATGCAACCTATCTATGACAATCCTGTCTTCATATATGTCAAGCAAACATCATAAAATGTCAATTCAATATCATAATATCCTTATTACAAAGTACATTATTCTTATAATGTACCATTCACAACGTTATATCTAAACATGCTTTAAACCGTTATCGTATACCTCTAAACCCTAATTCCATGAAATATTAACATCTAAAGTGAATGCATAAGCTACTAAAGCATATGTACAAGCAATATAACATCTCATTTGAAATATAAAATCTCTTCAAGTCAAAGTACAAGTCTCTAAAAGCTCAATGTACAAGTCATTAAGCATGATCTCTAAAATAGCCGTTTTACCTCCGTTTTCATTCTAATTTCTTCACCATCACTTGTGTACAAGCTAATACACTCAATATACAATATATAAACCCTAATAATTCCATTCATAAGCTTTCATACATCTTTTTGCACTCAAAACCCTAATTCAAAAGTCAGAAACCCTAACCTGAGCAAAATACTACACAATGACCCGTTTCTTCATTTTAATCCATTTTAAACCTTAACCAACACTCAAATAAGTTGCAATAACTTATTTTACAATCATATCAATCCTAATCAATCATTATTTCATCATTACTTCATCATCTTATTTCATTTGTACGTAAAACGAATCCGAGAAACCCTAAATGAACCCTAAATGATCATTCGACCCGTTTTCTCGTTTCTAACCACTTCATTCTCAAGTAAGCAACCAAGAGTCATTGTAAACTCATAAAATGAGTAAAAAAACCTTATCTCCATCATATAACATCCTATGCTTCAACAATGTCCAAGAATTAAAAGCTAGAAAACCCAAAAAGCCTTATATGAAACCCTAATTTCCAAGCACGGCTATACTTTCAATATCAACCCAATTTAACTAAAAAACAACAATCAAACCTCATTAATAATACTTATTAAAGACCTAGGAACTGTATTTCCATCTTCCTAAACAAGAAGCATTCAACATATAAACCAAGAAAAGTCAAGAAACCTAAAACGTGCCCTAATCAAACCCGTGACCTCAATTCTAATCCGTTTTAACCCAAATCAATTGCTAATATTTGTTAATCCTTCCTATATCAGACATTCGCTACATATATTAACAATCCTTAATCATTTACACACGAAATAACTATATAACAAGCATGAAAACTTGTGGAAAACCATTCGATGACCAAACAACCTGCACCCTATTTGTTTGGCTTCTTAACCCTTTTTAGCCCTAACCATGTGGGTGGGCAAGGAAACTTGTATAAACTCCCTTCTAGAAACCCTTAAGCAGCTTAACCAACCTGCCTTACCTTTTCCATGGCCAAAAATTGAATGACACAAATGAATGGTCCTTGTTTCCATCTTCTAGTCGTTGACACCCCCAAACACCCCCTAGAAACAACTCTTGCATAGCTAGCCTCCATAGCCCTCCAGACACATCACATAAGCTTTCTACACATCATCCTATAGCCCATTACCACATCCATTACTCAGAATCAATAAACTTACTTAACCTCTTTTCTCAAAATACTATAAATAGGGCTCATGTGTGTTCATTCAAACTCGCACCACATCTCTTCTTTCTCAAACACATAAGGCAGCAATCCTTTGCTCCCATATGATCCTAGACATTAAAGAAGTTTCAGAAGAGAACCCTAAAATGACTAGAAGCCCCTGAGTAAAGAAACAAGGCGTACGAGTGGAAATACTACCCGAAACGACCCATTTCCACCATTTTTGCTCCTTGAAGCTCAAACCCAGGGTTTGAATGTTATAATTCTGCTACTACACCCTTATAATGTTCATATTATCCTAAATATACTCTTGTTAAAGTTTCATAACTCAATTCATGCTCATTTTCCATTTTGATCCAAAACCGTACACCCGAAACCCTAATTTCATGCTTTTCTTAAAACTAAATGTTATCATGATTAAATATTATTATAATCTATCCTAGCATGCTTAACTAATGTTAAAATAACTACTTTATTAATTAATGAAGGAATTTGAACTTAAAACTCACGCGTTTACATTTTGAAACCCTAATTTGACCCGTTTTACTTACTAGCTTAACGAATCATTATTTTAAACTTGTGTTGCGTTAAATCTTCATATTTTAGTTTATTATAACTTATAAATATCTAATGAAATGTTAAAATAAGCTTGCATGGCAATTTGGACATGTTTTTTGTAATAATAATCCATCAAGGGTATATAACGTAACTTTCTGAAACTTATAACTAAAAGGGGCTGAATCATTCATTTTAATCAAAGTTATAACTATAAGGTCTATTATGTCCTTTACAAATTCCAATGGTTAACTTGTAAATCTTTCAAAGTTTGAAGGACAAATTCGTAAAAATGCAACCTCAAAGGGCCTATTTGCAATTTTTCAAACCCCACGGTCTAAAAATGTAACATATTGAAAAAGTATAAAACATGTTTAAAACCTACAAGACATAACTTAATTAAACGCTTCTCGTGCTTAATATTTCTAAATATTGAATAAAACACTTAAACCGATCATCCGGAAGCTATATTGTACCACAATACTAGGGAGCTTCATATTAAGGCGTTTCATCTTGGTATTACATTCCGACTGAGTTGTTGGGTTTACGATTTAAAGTGCCCTAGCTCCTCAAACGTTTACTGAATGACTTCTGAATTATGATGGCCCGAACGGTGATACAATAATTCCAAACTCTTCAATCAAACTCATAACTCTTAAAACCAAAGTTCTAGAGTACAATCTTCCTAAGACTCAACATATTTACTCAGGTTGCGTGACGTGGCTGTTTATTATCATTTTACTATATCAACATTCCCCGGTTAAGATTGTGATAAGGTCGTCAGCTTTCATTTCAGAATATTTATTACATCTACCTACCAGGTGAGTTCATAGCCTCGCTTTTCAATCTCTTTAATGTTTTCAAAAACCCGCGAGGGGGATACATGCTTGTTACAAACTCTTTTATATACTCATAACAATGTGATTACTTTTCAAAGACTTAATGAATTCATAACCCCATATTTCAATCTTTTGAATACTTTATAAACTTGTGATACCTGATATAAACCATGAATGCAAGTGTTTTCTAAATGTATGCTATCCAGATATATTATTGCCTAAGTAGCTTCCAGTGCCATTAAATTACATATCATGAATCAATAATTACTTGCATTGACGAGTGAACGCGAATAATGTGAATAGATTCTATTGGGGGTGATTGCTCCCGTTGTATACCCATGCTTTGGGAAAGCCAAACTCATAATATTTGTCTTAATATAACCTTAGGCAGTAAATCCTTTTCCACGGGACTTGTCCCTAACCAATATCACTACGGTGATTTTCCCTGTTAACGTATTAATGTCATGAGCTTAGGTACAATAATAATGTTACCCTGATTTTCCATGATAATTGTATTCGCTTGTTAATTCTTTATACCATTATAGTGACTTGCAATTCACCAAATAATATTCAACATCTCTCTCAAAAAAGATCCGCCAAAAACAAAAACAAAGAACACAAAGACCAACACTACCACAAAACAAAAAACAGAACAACAAAAAAAAAATAAGAAAAAAAAAAACACAAAAAAAAAAACATACACAAAACCAACAACAAAAAGGCACAAAAGAAACAAAAAAAAAAACACGTACACCACATACACCCCCCAACACAACAACCACACCAACCCACTCCCCGACCTCCCCCACCCCCCTAACACCCCCCTCTCCCCCCCTACCCCCCCCCACTCAGCCCCCTCCCCCCGCCCTCCCCGCCCCACCTCTACCTCCCTAGCCCTCGGATCCCCGCCCCCTCCCCCGTCCTTCCCCCCCCCCCCCCCACCCCATCTCCCCCCACCCCGCTCACCCCCCCCCCCCTCCCCATTCCCTACCCGCTCTTCTTCCCTCCCCTCCCCCCACCCCGCCCCCCCCCCACCGCCAGCCCCCACCCCGCACCGCCCTCCCCCCCCCCCACCCCCCACCTTCCCTCGCCCCCCCCCCCACTACTCCTAACCCTCCCCCCCCGCCTCCACCCCCCCCCCACCCCCCCCCTACCCCCCGTCCTATCCCTCCCCAACCCTTCATCCACCATCCCCCCCACCCCCCCCCCTCCCCCCCCCCCCACCCCCCCCCACACCTCCCCCCCCCTCCTCCCGCCTCGCCCCCCACCCCACCCCCATCCCGCCCCACCCCACACACCCCCCTGCTCCCTACCTCCACCCCCCGCCCCTCACCTGGCCCCCCCCCCCCCCCTCCGCCCGCTCCGCCCCCCCCCCTCCCTCACCCCCCGCCCACCCCACCTCCGCTCCCCCCACCACAGTCCCATCCCCCCCTCCCCCCCCCCCCGCCCCCCCCGCCCCCCCCCCCCACCCCCCCCCCCCCAACCTCCCCTCCCCCCCACCCCCCACCACCGCTCTTCCCCCCCCGCCCCCCCTCCCCCCACCCCCCCCCCGACCCCCCGCTGCCCCCCCCCCGCCCGCCACCCCCCCCACCCCCCTCCTATTCCGGCTCCGTCCCATCCCCCCCCCCCCCCCCCCCCTACCCCCCCACCCCCCCTCTCACGCCCCCCCTACCCTTCCCCTCCCCCCTCCTCCTCGACCCCCACTCTCTCCAACTCGCCCCACCGCACCCCCCCCCCCCCCGCGACCCCTCCCCCCCCCCGCCCCCTCCCCCCACCCCTCCTCCCCCCCCCCCCCCCCCTCCCGCCCCCCCCCCCCCCCACCCCCTGACCCCCCGTGCCCTTCCCCAGACTGTGTCGTGGGTTGTTCGCTCGAGCCCCACCCCGCCCCCCCCCCCCCCCCACCCTCCCCCCCCCTCCACCCACCCGCACTCACCCGCCCCCCCCCTGGGGGGGCGCCCCCCCTACCTGCACCCGTCCCTCACTCCTTCCCCCCCCCCCCCCCCCCTCCCACCCCCCTCCCCCTCCCCCCCCCCCCGCCTCCCCCCCCCCCCACTCGCCGTCCCTCCCCCTCACCCCCCCCCCCCTCCCTCCTCGACCCCCATCCTCCCCCCCCCCCCCCCCCCCCCCTCCCCCCGCCCCCACCCCCCCCTCCCCCCCCCCCCCTTCTTATCACCCCCCCCCTGCCCCCCCCGCCCCCTCTCGCCCCCCCCCATTCCCCCCCCCCCCCCCCCCACTCCCCCCTCCCCCCCCCCCCCAGCCCCCCAACCCTCAACTCCGCCCGCCTCCCCCACCTCACCACCCTACCCACTGCACACCCCCCCCCCTCCCCCCACTCCCCCCCCCCCCCACCCCTCCCCCCCCCCCCCCCCCACCCCCAGCCCCCGCCCACCCCCTCCCCCCCCCCACGCCCCCCCCCCCCCCCCCCCCGCTCCCCCCCGCACGCCCTCGCCACCCCATCCACCCCCTCCCCCCCCCATCGCCTCTCGCCCCTTCTCCACAGGCTCCCGTCCCCCCCCCCGCCCTAACCCCCCACCCTTCCCCCCCCACCCCCACCGCCACCCCCACACGCCCCTCGCCACCTCCCCGCACCCCCTCCCGCCACACCCCCCCCCCCCCGCCCTCGTCCCCCTCTCCCCCCCCCCCCCCCGCCCCCCACTAGCCATCCCCTAACCCGCCCACCCCCTCCCCCGCTCACCGCCACCCCTGCCCTCCACCCCCCCCCCCCCCCCCCCCCCCCCGTTCCCCCCCCTCCCCCCCCACACGGCTTCCTCCCCCCCCCCCATCCTCACCCCAGCCCCCCTCGCCTAGAGCCTCCGCCCCCCCACCCCTCCCCCACCCGCCCGCCCCCCCCCTCTCCCTCCGCCCCTCCCCTCCCCGCCCCTCGCTCCCCCTCCCCGCCCCTCCCCCCCAACCCCCCCCCCCCCCCCCCCCCCTCCCCCCCGCCCCTCCCCCCACGATTCCCCGGCCCTCCACCGCCCACACCCCCCCCACTCTACCCGCCCAACCTCCTCGCCCCTCCCCCCCACCTCCTTCCCCACCCCCCCCCCCACCTCCCACCCCCTTCCTTTCCCGCATCCGCCTACCCCCCCCCCCTTCCCACCCTCCCCCCCCCGCCCCCCTCCCCCCCCACCCACCGTTTCTCCCTCCCCCCCCCGCCCCCCACTCCCCGCACCGCGCCTCCCCGCGTCCCTCCCCCACCCCACCCTTACCCCCGCCACTCCCCCCCACCCCCACGCCCCCCCTCCCCCCTCCCCCCCACCCCGCCCATTCCACCTCCCACCCATCCCCCTCCCTCCCCCCCCCCCCCCACCCCCCCCCCCACCCCCTCTCCCCTCCGACCCGCTCCCGCCTCCCGCCCCCCCACCCCACCCCCCCTCCCTCCCACCCCCTTCCCCTCTCGCCCGTCCCCTCTCCACCCCCCAATCCCCCGCCCCTAGCTTCCCACCCCCCCCTCCTCCCCTCTGCCCCGTCTCCCCCCCCTCTGGCCCCTCCCCCCCACCCCCCCCCCCCCCCCCCACCTCCCTCCCCACCCCCCCCCTCCTCTCCCCTGCCCCCGCCCTCCTCCCCATCCCCCCCCCGTCCTCTCCCCGCCCTCCCCACCCCTCCCTCTCCCACCCCACCGCCCCCCCCCCCCCCCCACGCCCCCCCCCCCCCTCTCCCCCTCACGCGTCACACCCCCCCCCCTCCCCCGCCTCCCCCCCCTCCTACCCTGCAGCCCCCGCCATTTCCCCCCCCCCCCCCACGACCCTCCATACCTCCCCCCCACCCACGGGGGGGGGGGGGGGGGGGGGGGGGGAAATAATAAGAAGGACTCCCCGCCCCCCTCTCCCCATCTTCCCCCCCCCCACCCCCTCCCGCCCTCGCACCTCTCGCCCCCCCTCTCTCCCCAACAGTCCACGGCTTCCCCCCGACTCACCTCCCCCCCCCCCCCTCCCACCCCCCCCCCGGCCCCCCCTACCCCCCTTCCCTCCCCCCATCCCCCCCAACCCCTCCCCCCCCCCCACCCCCCCCCCTCCCCTCACCCCAAGAGAAGTATTTATTGCCCCCCGCCACACCTCCCCCCGCCCCACCCCCCCCACCCCATACCCCCCCACCCCCTCTCGCCACCCACCCCACCCTCCCCCCCGCCCCAACCACCTCTGCCCCCCCCCCCCCCCCACCACCACCCCATACCCACCCCGCGCCCTCCCCCCCCCCCATGCACCCCCCCTTCCCCACCCCCTCCCCCCCCACCCCCCCCCCCCCCCCCCCCCCCCCCTTCCCCTCCCCCTCCCGCCCCGCCCCCCCCCCCCACCTCCCCCCACCTGCCCCGACCCCCGCTTCCCAACCACTCCCCTCCCCCCTCGGCTCCCCCGACATCTCCGCCCCCCCCCCCGCCCCCTCTACCCTCTCCCCCCCTCCCCCCCCCTCCCCCCTCCCCCCACCCGCCCTGTCACGCCCCCCCCCCTCCCGCCATACTCCCATCCCCCCCCCTCCCCCCCCCCCTCCGCCCCTCCCCCGGCACCCACGCCCCCTCCCGTTTGTCCCCCCCGCAATCTCGTCCTCCACTCCCCCCCTCCGCTCCCCCTCCGCTCCATCCCCCCAGCCCCCCCCCGCCCCCCTACCCCCACCTCTCACCCCCCATATTCGCACTTCCACCTTACAACCGCCTCTCTGCTCCCCCCACCACGCGCTTTCTCTCCACCTTCCCCCCCCCCCCCACCGCCTACCTTCCTCCCCCCCCGACCGCCCTCCCCCCCCCCCGCGCTCACCTCCCCCCCCCCTCCCCCCCACGCGCCCACCCCTCACCCATAATCACCCCCCCCCCGTCCCCTCCCACTCCCCCCGACTCCAGCCCACCCCCCCCCCTCGCCACCTCCTCCCCCCTCACCACGCTCCCGGCCCCACCTCCCCCCCCTCCGCCCCTCACTCCACTGAAGCTCCACCCCCCCCGCTCCCACCTCACCCCCCCTTCCTGTCCCCTCCCCTCCCCGCACCTCCCCGCAAGCCCAAACCCCCCCCCCCCCCTCCCTATCACCCTCCCCCCCCCCCTCCCCGCCTCCCCCCGACCCCCCCCGCACCTGGCCACCCCCCCCCCACCCCCCCGCTCCACCCCCCCCCCCCCGCCCCCCCCCCCCCCCATACCCCCCCCACCCCCCCCCTCACCCCCCCCCCCACCGCCGCCACCCCCCTACCCCCCCACCCGCCCCCGCCCCCCCCCAGCCACCCCCCCACCCTACTACCCCTCTCCCCCCCCCCCACCACCAACCCTCTCCCCCCCCCCCCCCCACCCCCCCCTCGTCCCCCCCCCCCCCCCCCCGCACCCCCATCCCCACCCCCCTCCTCCCCCCCGACGCCTCTCCCCCCCCCTTCTCCCCCCCCCCCTCCCGTCCCCTACCCCACTCGCCCCCCCCCCCCCGCCCCCCTCCCCCCCGCTTCCCCCCCGCCCCCCCCTTCACCCCCCCCTTTTCCCGCCAAATCCCCCTTCACACCTCCCCCACCCTCCCGACGCCTCCGCCCCCCGCAACCCCCCCCCCCCCCTCCCCGCCGCCCCTCCCCCCCCCCCACCTCTGCTGCGCCCCCCCTCCGCCCCCCCGTCCCCTTTGCCCTACTCCCACCCCCACCCCCACCCCCCTCCCCCACCCCCTCCCCCCCCCCCCCCCCCCCCCCCCGGGCTCCACCCTTTCCCTTCACCCCCCCCCCATCTTCCCCCCCCCAGCCGCGCCGCACTCCCGCAACTCTCCCCCCCCATCCCCTCCCCAGGCCCCCCCCCCCCCCCCCCCCCCCCCCCGCTCTCCGCTCCCCCCCGTCCGCCCCTCCCACCCCCCCCCTCCTCCACACCTCCCCCCCCCCCCCCCACACCTCCTCACCCTTCCCCCCGTTGGGTCCCCCGTCCCTCCTCCCCCCCCCCCCCCCCCCCACCCGCCACTCCCTCCCACCCCCCCTTCCCTCTACCCAACCCCTTCCCTACCCTCCCCCGCACATCCCCCCCCCCCCCCCGACCCGCTCCCTCCCCCCCCTCCGCCCCCTCGCCCCCCTCCCCCTTCCATCACGCGCCTCCCCCCCCCCCCCCCCCCCCGACCTCTCCCCTCCCCCTGGTGAGCCCCCCCCCACCCCCCCTGCTCACCCCCTCCCCACCCGCATCCCCCCTCCACCCCCGCATCCCCCTCCCCTATCGTTCACACCCCTCCTGCACACTCCTCACACACCCCCCACCTCCCACCCCCCCCCCCCCCCCCCCACCCCCCCCCCCCGCGGACAACCGCCCCGCCTCCCCCACCGACACCCCCCCTTTCCTCCAGGCACCATCCCCTCCACCCCCCCAGTCCTACTCTCTACGCCCCTCTCCCTCGTCCATCCCTCCCGCCTCTTCCCACCCCCCCCCCTCCCGCCCCCCCCCCAGCCCCCCCCCCCCCCCCTCCCCCCCCGCTGCTAAACGCCCTGACCCCCCCCACCACTACCACGCTCCCATTTCTCCCTGCCCCCCCTCATCTGCCCCCCACCCCACCCCACCCGCCCACCTCTCCCGCCCCCCTCCCATCCCCCCTCGCCACCCGCCCCTCCCCACTCCCCCCTCCCCCCCCCCATCTTCCTCCCGCCACACCCCCTACCCCACACCCCCCCCTTCCCCCTCCCCCCCCCCCCCCCCTCCCCCCCCACCCCCCACCCCCCCCACCCCCACCCCTCCGCCCCCCCCCCCCCCGCTCATTCTCCCCCCTCTCCCCCCCTCCTAAACGCCCACCCACCCCCCCCGACATACTACTCCCCCCTCCCCCCCCACCACCCACCCAACCCCTCCCCCCCCTCCCTTCCGCACCCTCCCACCCGCCGGTCCCCCCCCCCCCCCCCCACCCCTCCCCACCTCTCCCAACCCTTCCACCTCCCCACCCCAGCCCCGACGCGCCCCCCCCCCTCCTCTCCACCCCCCACCCTCCCCATCGCACCCCCCCCCCCACACCCCTTCTTCCCCCCCTCCTCCCCCCCCCCACCACCCCCCCCGCTGCCCGCCTACCCCCCCGCCCCCCCCCCTCCCCCCACCCCCCTACCCCGCCCCCCCTCTCCCGACCACTAGCCCCTGGCCACCTCCCCCACCCACTCTCCCCCCACTCATCTACCCACCCCCCAAACCCTCATCTCCCCTCCGCCCAGCTCCCCACGTACGTCGCCCCCCCCACCCCCCCTTGCCCCCCCCCCCCCCCGGCGCCACCCCATCCCACCCCCACGCTGCCCCTCCGTACCCCGCCCACGCGTATCGCTTCCGCCCGTCCCCTAACCCCTCACCCCCCTCCCCATCCCCCGCCACCCCCCCCCTCCTCCACCCCCCACCCAACCCCACCCCGCCTTCGAACCCGCCCCCCCCCCCCCCCCTCACCCCCCCATCCCCCCCCCCCCCCCCCCCCGCCACGCCCCCCACTCCCTCCTCCCCTTCGCCCCCCTGCCCCCCACCCTCCACCCTCTTCCCTCGCCCCCCCTTCCCGCTCCTTCCTCCCACACCCCCCTCACCTCCCCTCCGTTAGCCCCCTCCCTCCCCCCCCCCCTCTCCCGACGCCCCCGACCCCCCCTCCCCGTCCCCAAACCACACCGCCCCTCCGCCCACTCGCCCTCCTTACTTTCCCAACACACCCCCCCCCCCCCCCCCCACCCCCTACCCACACCCCCCCCCCCCCCCCAACCCCTCCCCCCACTCCCCCCCCCCCCCCCCCACCCCCCTCGCCCCCCGCCCCTCCCCCCCCCTCACCATCCCCCCCACGCCCTCCCCCTCCTCCCTCCCACCCCCTCCCCCCGCCCCCGCCCCCGGCCCCCCCCCCGGCCGCGTCTTCCCCTGCTCGTCCTCAGAATCCACAACACATTTAATCCAGCCCTACCCACACCATTACCTCCAATCCCCTCCACCCCAACACCATTCCCCACCTTTACCCCAACAACAATACCCACCTCACCATCCCACCCTACCCAAAACCCTTCCCACCCAGACGAACACCCTTAACGTGTTCCCCCATAATACCCCCTATGCACCGCAACCAATGCCACGGTAACCAAAAACTACCCAAACAGCCTAAAGGCAACCCCCTAGCAAGGGATAAACCCCAACGGGAGCCAACCCCACCCAATGAGATCAAATCACAAATATTCATCGCGATCCACGTAAAATGCCCAGAAATAATTGATTCATGTGATAATTAAAAAAATTCACATGTTAAGCAACCAAAGTCAAACATAAAATCATGGTAGCATACATTTAGAAAAAACACTTGCATTCATGGTTTATATCAGGTATCACAAGTTTATAAAGTATTCAAAAGATTGAAATATAGGGTTATGAATTCATTAAGTCTTTCAAAAGTAATCACATTGTTATGAGTATATAAAAGAGTTTGTAACAAGCATGTATCCCCCTCGCGGGTTTTGTAAAACATTAAAGAGATTGAAAAGCGAGCTAAGAACTCACCTGGTAGGTAAGATGTAAATAATTAATCTAGAAATTAAAGCAAACGACCTTATCACAAATTTAACCGGGAATGGTTTGATATAATATAAATGAAGAAAACAGCCACGTCACCAACCTAGTTAAATGATGTTGATATCTAAGTAAATTGTACTCTAAACTTATAGTTTAAGAGTTATGAGTTAGATTTGAAGAATTTGGAATAATAGCATCACCAATCGAGCCATCATAATATCAGAGTCATTCATTAAACGTTTGAGGTGTCAGGATACTTTTAAATGAAAACCCAACAAACACATCATAACGTAAAACCAAAATGACACCCATAAAATGACGCTACCTTGGTATAGTGGTACAATATACTTCCGAGACGGTTTAAAAGTGTTTTTAATTCAATATATAAGAAATATTTAAGCACGATAACAGAAGCGTTAATTAAAGTTATGTCTTTTAAGAATTAAACATTAATATTATACTTTTTCAAAATGATACATTTTAGACCGTGGTGTTTTGAAAAATTGCAAATAGGCCCTTGGATGTATCCTTTTTACGACTTATTGAGGGTCCATCAACTTTGAAAGATATACCAAGTAAACATGGAATTGGAAAAGTGGACAAAATAGACCCCTATAGTTTATAACCATTGATAAAATGAAATATTCACCCCTTTAGTATAAGTTTCATAAAGTTACGATATATACCCCTTTGCATGATTATAATTACAAAACCTTGTCCAAATTGCCAAGCAAAGCTTTTTTTAAACATTTCATTAGACATTTATAAGTACTAATAAACTAAAATATGAAGAATTAACGCAACATACCAGTTTAAAATAATGATTCGTTAAGCATTAAGTAAAACGTTCAAATAGGGTATCAAAATGAAACGCGTGAGTTTTAAGTTCAAATATTCCTTCATAATTAATAAAGTAGTAATTTTAACATTATTTAAGCATCCTAGGATAGATTATTTATAAATATTTTAATTCATGATAACATTTAGTTGTTAAGAAAATGCATGAAATAAGGGTTTCGGTGAACGGTTTTGGATCAAAATGGAAAATGAGCATAATTGAGTATGAAACTTTAACAAGAGTATATTTAGGATAATATGAAAACATTATAAGGGTGTTGTAAGCAGAATTATAACATTCAAACCCTGGGTTTGAGCTTCAAGGAGCAAAAATGGTGGAAATGGGTCGTTTCGGGTAGTATTTCCACTCGTACGCCTTGTATCTTTACTCCGGGGCTTCAATTCTTTAGGGATTCTCTTCTTGAACTTCTTTAATGATCCTAGGATCATATGGGAGCAAAGGATTGCTACCTTATGTGTTTGAGAAAGAAGAGATGTGGTGCGAGTTTGAATGAACACACATGAGCCCTATTTATAGTATTTTGAGACCAAAGAGGTTAAGTAAGCTTATGATTCTGGTATGGGATGTGTGTAAGGGCAAGTATGATTGTGGAGAAGCTATGTTGATGAGTATGAAAGGGCTATTAGGCTAGCTAAGCAAGGTGGATGGTTTCTAGGGGTGTTTGGGTGTCACGACTAGAAGATGGACAACAAGGCCATCATGTGTCTTCAATTTTGGCCATGGAAAGGTAAGAGCAGGTGGGTAAGCTGCTTAAGGGTTTCTAGAAGGAGTTTATACAAGTTCCTTGCACATGGTTAGGGCTAAAATGGGTTAAAGAAGCCAAAAATAGGGTGCAGGTCTGTTTTGGACTCGACATGGTTTTCACAAGTTTTCAAGCTTTTATTTCGTGTGTAAATGATTAAGGATTGTTAATATATGTAGCGAATGTCTGATATAAGTTAAGGAAATTAACAATATTTTAGCAATTGATTTGGGTTAAAACGATTAGAATTGAGGTCCACGTGTTTGATTAGGGCACGTATAGGTTTACTTGACTTTCTTGGTTTTATATTTTGCATACTCTTGATTAGAATGATGGTAATACTGATCCTAGGTCTTAAATAAAGTATTATTAATGAATTTGATTGTTGTATTTAGTTAAAATGGGTTGAAATTTGAAAGAATAACCGTAGCTTGGAATTAGGGTTCATATAAGGCTTTTTGGTTTTCTAGCTTTGAATCTCTTGTACATTGTTGAAGTCAAGGATGTTAATGAGGATAAAGTTTTAAAAACTCATTTTATGTGTTTACAATGACTCATGGGTATATACTTGAGAATAAAGTGGTTTAGAAACGAGAAAAACGGCGGGTCGAATGATCATTTAGTGTTCATTTAGGGTTTCTCAGTCTCGATTTGTTTTATAACGTACCAATGAAATAAGATGATTAAGTCATGATGAAATAAAATTGATAGGATTGATATGGATTGTAAAATAAGTTATTTCAACTTATTTGAGTGTTGGTTAAGGTTTAAAATGGAATTAAAAGAGGAAACGGGGTTTTATCGTTGTAGCTATTTTGGCTCAGGTTAGGTTTTTTCTTCTACGTTTTGAATTAGGGTTTTGAGTGCAAAAAGATGTATGAAAGCTTATGAATGGAACATATAGGGTTTATATATTGTATAATTGTGTTATTAGCTTGTACATCCAAGTGAATTGGAAGAAATTAGAATGAAAACGAAGGTAAAACGGCTATTTTAGAGATCATGCTTAATGACTTGTACATTGAGCTTTTAGAGACTTGTACTTTGACTTGAAGAGATTTTATATTTCAAATGAGATGTTATATTGCTTGTACATATGCTTTAGTAGCTTGTGCATTCACTTTAGGATGATTAATATTTCATGGAATTAGGTTTAGAGGTATACTAATAACGGTTAAAAGCATGTTTAGATATAACGTTGGGGTGAACAATGGTACATTAAGAATAATGTACTTTGTAATAAGGATATTATGATATTGAATTGACATTTTATGATGTTTGCTTGACATATATGAAGACAGGATTGTCATAGATAGGTTGCATGAGCTCGTCTACTTTAGTTATGACATACTGAGATATATAAGTAATGTAATAAAGTGAAAAATTTCCCCGTATAATTGTGATAATAGTAAAATAGGTTTTGCATTTGATGAAAATTCTTGGGTTGTTATATACCTTGTGCTTTAAAGATGTTGTACACTTGATTTCGGTGGGAAATTGATAAAAAAATGTGTGCTAAGGAGACTTGTACATTTGCCTTATTTGTTTGTACATTTATTTTGATTGGAAATAATATATGAGATTAGGGTTTTGATATAAATGTTAACGGATAATGTTCATTTAGTACTAACTCGTGAAAATTATGTTAAATATGATAACGTACATGGTGATACAAAGATATTATAATATTGTCTGGAATATTAAGGCTTTACTTAGAAATAAAAGTAGAAAGAATTGGCATAGGTATTGCAGTGACTCGTTTACTTTAGTTATGAAACTTACGTTATTAATAAGAATAAAGCAAAAAATAAATTATATTTTTTCCCATGAAAAAAGTAGTATTTAATATAATATAAGTGGAAATTATAGTGATGAAAAATTTGGGTTGTTACATAACCGCCAAACTTACAGAAATCCGGGTCCTAAAGATTTAGTTGAGTGATAGAGTGATATTTGGAAAAAGAAGATCTTAGCATCTACATTTCCTGGTCATGATGGCCTCCCCCATTGTTTTTACAATCTGACACCTGACAGTGCAAAAGGATCCTATGTGATGCAGGTGGTACACTTCCTACACATCGTATGAGGTCCATTTATATCCATGGTTTCACATAATTCCTGAAGGTTTCTTGCCTTCTATATTGCTGCTAGGTGGTAATCATTGTTACGTTTTTATGTTGTTGTTACATGTTAATTTGGATGTTGTGTTGTCATTGAATATTGTGGGTAAGTTGATGTTGTCAAGATTATTGGTGGTATTTGGTGTTGTTGTTGTTTCTTTTATCATCAAACTTTCGTTTGTGATCATTGGTTCTTTGCTCAGCATCATGCTTTGTTACCTGATCCATTAACCTATGGGTTATGGTAATGGCTTCCTCCAAAGTTTAAGACTTTGAAGCGGTAACATTTCCTTTAACACTTCTGGGTAATCCCCCGATGAAAGCTTCCATAAGTTTCTTAGTGTTTGGTACCGTGGTGGGGGTATATTATGGACATAAAATCTTGCTGAATTCCTGGAATCTTCTGCATAAGTCTTGAGATCAATTTTCCTTTCATAACCAATGTGTTAAAACTCATCTTCCATTGTCTTGACTTCAGTTCGAGGGCAATACTTATTAGTTCAAGAGCCTTTTCTCAATTCAGTCCATGGCTATCTTGTCAGCTTGCTCTAATCTAAAAAGGTATTGACATAGGAATTCCACCAGGACTGAGGCATCCTCGGTGAGAGTACATAATAACAAATTTACATTTGGGCAGTCCTCGGATACAGTTGCTAACGCGAAAATAACCAATTCAGTTCGAGTTCCAAACCAACGAATAATACCAACAGTCTTAGTACCCATTATGAAGTAAGAAAGGTTGGAAACTTATAAACTCTTTGTAGTATAAACTTTCTTGCTACAAGGACTTCTCTTGGTCTAGTATTTTCCTATTTTTGATTGTCAGTACTTGCCAAGGTTTGTAGCTTTGCATCAAGAGTAGCAACAATACTAACTATCAATAACTAGTTGCCCAAATGGGAAGCCTGAGTCAATAGCTGGTGCTGTAAGATGTTGATTGTTCTCGATTAGGGAGGCATCTAACCACATATACAGGACAACACAAAATAAGAATCCATAAAATGATATAGTCAATCACAAGTTAAGGTAAGAAAATTTATAATACAAAGACTTTGTGATCATTCATTGTATATTACATTACAGAAATACAGAGTAATTTGGAATCTAAGACTTCCAGAGATGAACACTCTAACAAGCATCTGACTCATTAGGTTTCTCGGGGACTGGTTCACTTCCCAGTGGTTGCGGTATGATCCATAATGAGTTATCTATCTAAGGGATAGTCTGGTGGTGGTGTAGTTGACCTAAACGGTGATGAAGATCCTATTGATGAAGATGGAGATATTGGAATGGGTGATTCAACAGGCGTCTCAGCATCTTTAGGTGGAAAATCTTCCTCCGGGAGAAAGAAAATGGTCAGGAAACAACATAGTTAGATAGTGATAAACACGAGAGATTGGCGCAAAATAGTCGGTAGAGCAATAGGAGCTTGTGGTAATTCATTAATCAGTGAGCATAATATTCTTGCCATGACCTTCATATAGGGTCCATCATAAAAAGTTGAAGGAGCTAGTGAGGAAAAAATATCCAAAATTAAAATCATTTAAAAATCGGAGAGGTGTTTCCCGTTAGCTGAAAATCTTGGGAATAGTCCGGTGAAGTCGGGGTATAGTTAAGAGCATTTGTAGAGGAAAAAGCATCCTCCACATCGTAATCAGAAGGGATAGAAGGGTGGGTGTATGAAGACATGACTATATAACAACCCAGTGGAAATAACATAAGTTATTTATATAATAGTATAATAGTTATGTATTATCTTCTACGCAAATCTCTTACATACACTATTCGGGGAAATGCAGTGGCACGGAGGACTTTCTTAGATAGAAAAAGTAGCTATAGTTTAGGTTTTACCCTTGTTCTCTATAACCATGAGCTCTGATACCAATCTGTAACACCCCCATTTTTGAAATATAGCAGCGGAAGCTAATCTGGGGTATTACTTCATGGATTAACAGACATAATCATAGAAAACGACTCAAAAGAGACGTTTTGGAAAATTTAGTTATCATTCAATATCATAATAGAGTTTTACAAAAGAGGTCCCAAAATCTAGAAACATAAAGTTTGAATGATAACAGTTTAGTCATCTTCAAGTCTGTGCCACTCCGTGCCATAGGTTGCTCAATTACCTGAGATAAACATGCTAAAAGGGTCAACACAAAGGTTGAGTGAAATTCATAGGTTTTTAGTTATAATATTTGAGTACAAGTTCAATAGTGGGTTACGTTGTTATACACCCATAAATGTAATAATTGCAATAAGTACAATTATTATGGAAAAAGAGTATTATCATGGAAAACAGTATTATTCCCTAAGCTCATGAATCACGTATTTAAACTTAATAGAACCGGGAGCCTTTATCCAAAGACATACTGGGAGCTACTACCCAAAGAGATACTGGGAGCTACTAACCAAAGAGATACTGGGAGCTACTACCCAAAGAGATACTAGGAGCTATTACCTAAAGAGAGACTAGGATGTCTTATGGGAAAATGGAGGTAACTTAGGCAATAATATATCAGGATAGCATATAGTTGGAAAAATACTTGTATTCATAGTTTATAGCATGAATCTCCCACTGAATTTAGAAAACATATAAAGATGGGACTATTCACAATGATGGAACCATATCATATATCAAAAAACACTTGTGTTTAATTTGTATAAAACAAGCATGTATCCCCCTCGTGGGTTTATAAAACATGTAAATAAGTAAAGGTGAAGCTATGAACTTCACAATATCAGTTTTAAGTACTTGTGTATATTAAAAACAATTGAGCATGTATCCCCCTCGCGGGTTTATAAAG
>BQNB010074761.1:2996-31681 GCA_026074375.1 Tanacetum coccineum | reverse complement strand
CTAACAGATCATAAGTAACTAACGGTTCATGATAACTTGGGCATACAAGTTTCAACATTTACTTAAGCAACACGTAAACACGATTGGAAAAAACGTAAAGCATTTATGTCCAATGTTTAAAAGCAAGCAATGTTTCTCACCCCAAAAAAAAGTAAAGCGAAGTAGTAAAAACATGAGGCTATGAACTCACCTTAGCAAGATGAGTGAACGGTAAATCACGTAATGAAAGATGATATAGAAATCTAGCCGCGACCTAGATAAATAACGCGTCTTAGGAAAGCGGAAAGTATACTAAATATAGCACGACGCTTAGTATAGAAAGACATCCATGTGTGGTTGTGTTTGGTTTTATTTATTAAAATGACTTAGTGAAATTATAACGTTCTTCATTGAATCCTGACATTTTTCTGAAAGTTACCATTTATAGAAAGTTTCCTTTTTAGGAAAGATTTTAGTTTCAATACGTTAATACCGTCCCCTATATTTGTTAAGTTTTCATATTTTCAAAACGCACTAACTAGTCTTAATCGCTTAACTTCTATGTCCGTTTCGCTAAAACATAATAAAAGTTACTATTGTTGGAATCCTTCCTCATTTATCCATCCCGACACCATTTACATATTTTATGACATTTCAAATGTTTCTAATCAATAACCTAATGTTTTTATATGTTTCGCCAATGTTTAGAAAGTCCAAAAATATCCAAAAGTGTTTGAAAACCTCATTTTATATTCCAAATAGCACTATGTCAAAATAGTTTTGCCGAAAAAGGTTTCAAGTTTCATTTGGCTATAACTTGGCCATTTTAAGTCCGATTTTAGTGTACGATATATGAAAAACTATCTACTCGAAACGAGCTCTCCAAAAACTACTTTTACGCCTAATGAAAACATTCCTAAGTCGGTCAAAACCTCAAAACCATTTCGGATCAGCAACTATGTTTCTCACAAATGCTTCCAAAAATCACGCCAAACTTCACAATAGTGCCTAGTCTAGCATATTCTCCATTCACAACTAATCCACAATCAAACCATACCTAAAACTAACCAAATCCCTTCATTTCTTGTTGCAACTCACTTTTTAACTCATTTTACCAAGATCACAAAGTCATAAACATGTTACTTCCATTTTTTATAAAAAGATGACAAAATATAAATTCATTTCTTTTTATAAACAGCACCACAAACACATGGATTCTTAAGCATGAACAAGATCTCATAAGAATAAAAGGAAAGTATCAAAGAAAGATTAAGAAATGCTTACAAGAATGAAGATCAATAAACAACAACACAAGATCTATACCCAAAATTACTAGATCTTGAAAACCCACTAATTGAGGAGTCTGTTAAGATCCATTAGATCGTTATTAAGACTCAGATTGTTTTGATCTAATATCTAGGATAAACAATAACAATGATAACAATTATGCAGCGAAATATAATGAAGACAATTGTTATTGAACAAGGTTTTTCATTCAAACATTTCCTCTTTCCCTAAACACAATCTTGGGGCTACACCAACTAACTATCTAACTATGGTGTACACACACATACCTTTTACTATTCGACTCTCATCAGTCGACTCTGCTATGGATGGATATCAAAACCAGACACCTATGAATCTCTTTATATAGAAAGATATCAAGGCTTACATAAGAAGATAAGAACAAATAATATATACAAAACATTTAAGAATATCTTTAAATATCTTCTGTATCTTTATCTTTATAAGGAGATCTTCTAAAATCTTCTATCTTTATCTTCATATTCTCCACCAGCTTAAAGATTTCTTTTATTACAATTAAAGTCCTTTTGTTTCATTCTTTTATCTATTTTGTCTCATCAAATCTAGAATCCCAACAATCTTTCCCTATTTGATGATGACAAAACAAACAAAGTCGCGTGCGAACTTCCCCTTAAATAGAGAAGTTGAGATGTAATCATCTCTTTAAATGAAACAAAATCTTTAATGCTTCCCCTTGACTTAAGATCTCCTTGAACATGTCACCACACATAAATAAGCTGCAAATCAATAAACCTGTAATCTTTTCCCCCTTTTTGTAATCATCTAATAGGGGTCTTTTGTAGATATGCAACTTGGATCATAACAGCTACCAACCATATATCATAACTACTAATCTAGCCTTCCAATACTCAAAATACCCGCCATGAAGCATAATACGAAAAATGACTTTGAGCAGTAGAAACACAAACTAGCAGCAGTAATAAATGACTAGCAGTAGTAACGAAACACTTCCCCTCAAGTGGTGCATGTAGATGGTTAAACATTTAATCAATAAGCTTCCCCTGAAACCCATATGTTAACCATCTCCTGAATCTCAAACTCTGTAGGCTCTATGTAGTGATTACTGATGAAGAAAACAAAGTATAACGAATTTGATGAAGAAGTAGAATTTACCAAACTTGTGTCTTATGTCTTGTTTATCTATGTGACTTCGAACTTATAAATAAATCTGTGAAATATAAGTAGATCGCGATCTCTTAACAAATATCATCATCTTCTATGAGATACATAACTAAAGTGATAGCAAATGTGAGCTTTGAGCACCATAAGAAAAATCACACACCTTTGCTAGATTTTGTCAAGTTTTCGTCACACCGTTGTAAGCAAGAACAAGTTATCTTTAAAGTCATAGCCTACAAAACTATACTTTAAGATATGATAAGACACGCACATGTGAAACCCAATTACAACATCAAATAAGCAATATTCAATTGTCTTCGTAACCACATCTTCAATAAATCTCCAAAAATGAGCCATAAAATCAATAATAATAAATTGTTGTGAAAAGCACTTCCATCCGAGATCCAAACGCGTCTTTTGTCCAACATCGGACAAAGCTAACAATATTAACTCACAAACCTGGCAGCACTAATAACCAACGAACAATACTAACCAAATCAAGCATGCTAGCAGTACTAATCATCCAATCAACCATACAGTAGTACCTGCTTTCACACCTAGCAGTACTAACACATATACACTTAGCAACATAAACTTATCTTTAAACTTTAGTACTGTACTAGCAGCTTTAATTTATATGAGCACACTAACATGAAAACCATCCTAAGATATTATAGCAGCATTAATAATCTTTGTAGTTATTAAGTGCATCAAGCACACTAATGTTCTTGGCCATCAGTATCAAGTATCAACAAAGCAGCACTAACAACAACTACTATTAGCAGCACTAAGTAATATCCTTGAATATATAGCAGCATTAATATACCTTTGACTAATCCAGCAACACAAAGAAACTTTATATGGAGTAACATAAAATCCCTAAAAATCAGGGATTTATAAATTATATCAAATCTTGTTCCCATAATTATGTATCATATCACAACAGCTTCCATATTTCACGTAGTCAAACATGTTACCTTTTTTTCTTTATCTATGCCGCCAAAAACAAATCTGCTAATAACCAATAGTGATCACCTGCTGCATCGTTTACCTGCTGTACATGCCTGAATGTCAAATCCTTCTTTCACCATTAGAGCAAAATCAATCTGCTCATAACCACGCGATAAACCTGCTGTAAATCACCAGCGTGCAAACCAATGCACGACCAAAACTGTTTGACCATATTAGGATTTAATGAAAAACCTTAGTTTTCATCATCTCGACTTGCATAAATGATAATCATGTTGTCTTTTTTTTAAGTATAAAGACAACACTTTTAAAGTGTCGCAAAAACCCTGACATCACCAAAATGGGCCATAACTTCTAAAACAGAAAAGCATACCTTCTTTTTCCTTTATAGCACGACATCAACAAACCTTGTAGATCCTAGATCAAGAGCCACGAGGTTCTTATACCACATGTTGAGAATCGTTTAACTCATCTAGGATAGTTTACAGATAATATTGAATGCACAACGGAATAATAAGAAAACAATATTATCAAACAAGGTTTTTCATTCAAACGATTTCCCTATTACCCCAACTATAACTTGGGGTTACTAACTACTACTTAGACATCTATAATATGTCTATTACTAATTAACTACTAACTATGGTGTACACACATACACCATTACTATTCGACTCTCATCAGTCGACTATGCAATGGATGATTCAAACTAACATGCCTAGACCTCCTTTTATAGCACAAGGATTCTAAGGCTTACATGGAAACTAATAAAGATAATTAATAAGTAAATCATTTTAATACTTATCTTTATCTTTGACCATATCTTTAGAATCTTCTAATTCTTATCTTTTGAAGACTTCATTAATTACGACTTTGGTCCTTCTTGTTTCCATCTTGTTTCATTCTTATATTTATTTTGTCTCATCAAATCAATAATATCAACACTACTAAAATTAGAAACCTTAACTTTAGATCTTGAGAAAACCCTTGGAATCAAAGAACCAACACTTGTAATCCCCTTAGATATGAACAAGAATAAACTAGAATACTTGGATCTTAAAAGAAATCAAGAAAAAGAAACCCTAAGAGGGTGTTTGTTGTGTGCCGTGAGCAAGAAGGAGAGAAAGAGAGATGGGAGATTTTTGATGGTTAGAAGCTATGGAGAAAAAGCCACAAACTACACCTTAAGAGCTCTTTTAAATATTCCAACTATCCTTGTTTGAGCATCTAACGCATAATTAACTCTATCATGTCTCGTTCTTCGCAAATATAAATCTTTATAAAAGATCCGCGAATGCTTAGTCACTAAACTACTTAGGCAAGTTTATAAAGTGTTAGCCTCAATTTTTTTGAGTCAATAAAGGAAGGCTGTTCCCGTGTTCAAGACCTACTCGGTATGTCTTCCTAACTTCCTTTCCGCGTGCCAACTGCTCATGATATGGAACTTTTGATAAAAACCTTATTAATGCCATCTTTCCATAAAATCACAACATGATAGCTTTCGTTTTGAACATGAACTTAAAAACGAAATGCATGATGATTTTGAGTACGTTTAAATCCCCTAAAAAGAGATTGACGAACTTGAATCGGAGAAGGCTGATTTTTCAATATGTAGACTACTTCATTGTTTTTTTTCTTTGAATTGATAGTGTGTGTCAAAAGATGTTAGATGTTCATATTTGCATTCTTGTCCTTATTTTAAATGCTCATACTGAATGCAATGCATGTATCTTTCATAAGTCAAAGAATGTGAATGCTTGCACAAAACTGTCAAAACAAACTGAATCTGTTTAATACGAAGTTTATAATAAGCTTTTAAAGAGTTTTGCCAAACTTGGAAAAAACCTCGATTTCTCTTGAACTTTCTTACAACATTGTAAGACAGATGAAAAAACAACCCAGTTTGCAAAGAAATGCTTCAAATGTATTTCGAAGAAAACGTTGAACAATATCATCAAATACAAGATTTTGAAAGCTCAAATGAGCAAGACCAAACAAGCAAAAGTGAGTTAAAGAAACTCATCGGGTCTGCAAGGGGAAAGTCCATGAAACTCAGTTTAATAACCATCTGTTGTTCGACAACCAATCTCAACGTATTCAAAACCCTCATTTTAGATAACCGACTCTTTTCAAATTTCTCGCTGCAAATGAGAAGTTATTCAAACGAAACAGTCGGTTAATAAACTTATGTGTCGTATGGTTTGTTTAAACAAGTCACTAAACAGAATTTGGCCTCTGATTAGTAAAACAAGCAGTTCGAAACCACCATGTGATTGCACCTAGGCCCCTCTAGGAATTCCCAAAGCATGTCCACATCAGTCACCAAGGGAAAAAGTAGCTCAAATGACATGGTTCTATACCTACGAGGCCTAGAGAAAGCTAAAAAAGTGCACAACTTCATAAAGCCAAAGAAGTGAATGAAAACTAGTATGAATTGAGCCTGCAAGATTACCCAACACTGCTAATGTTGCAAACCAAAACCTAGAAATTGGAAGCCATCAATGATTGTCGGGTTTCAAACAAGATGTTCACTTAGGAGAACATAGAAACCAAAGCCTTTCTTGATAGTTCAATGACTTGCCAATGTCCTACATTCAAAAAGTGCCTTATAGTGCAAATCATGATGAATGGTGTTCTTAGAATACCTCTCAAGGTTAAATCCTCATGCTTCTGTACAGGATTAAGCGCAAAATCCCATAACACAACATAAGATATTGCCCGTTGAATAAAACAAGAGAATCTAAGAAACCAGAAAAGACCTGAACCCCAAAGGAACATAGGGTTTCACACAGAAAGACTACCATGTCCCTATGAAAACAAGGTCCTCCTAAATCTTAGTCCCTTAGTGGCAACCAACGTAGAATTCTCAAGACTGTTTGTGCCCTTAGGTGGGTTCCCACGGAAGGTTATTCAAGCTCTTGCACGAGCAAGGTTGAAAGTAAACCTAGCACATGTCACAATGTAAAGATACTATCTATCAAGCATGCAAACAAACTCTGGGTTAGTCAGGTACGTCATTTCATGGTAAAAACAACAACGAATTGACCTAAAATGCAATGCCCTTACAAAGAAAAGGCAAGAAATCTCATATGTGGTGCTGAGATTTTTGATATCCCTAAGAACCAGTGCTAACATGGTTTCACAAAAGATGAAATCTTCGAAAAGACGTTTGAACACAATAGTTCAAGCCTCGGTCATCAATGTTTACATGACGTTTGGACACAGCAGTTCAAGCCTCGTTCCTCAATGTTCAAATGATGTGTGATCACAACAGTTCAGACCTCGCACCACAACGAAATGGTGTCTGCTGAAAATAACACTTCAGGCCCCGTTCCTCAGTGTTCTAATGACGTTTGAACAACGCAGTTCAAGCCTCGTTCTTCATCAAATGACTTCTGATCATAACCGTTCAGAACTCGGAATTCAAGACCACAACAATGAACAGTCAAGTTCAAAGCTGGTTCCAAAAGTTGTTCCTTAAGCAAACAAGACAGCTACATCACGACAAGAGTTGGAATTACTATTCCACCTTCACATAGCAATGCTGAGGACAACATGTATATATATAAATACAAAACAGAAAATCAGAAAATTTCCAAAAAGATTCTTCTCGACATGTCCTCTTTGGAATGATACATTTACGTGCTTAAGGAAATTCGATTACATGACACTTGTGTAACTGAGTTTCGAAGCGAGAGTTTCAAATTGTTTTCAAAACATGTCATTTCTAATTTTCTAAATGGCTTATGTGCAAATGTCAGTACATAACCCAGACTTCAAATAAAGGAAGGTTTATAACTTATCCTAACAACGAGAAAATTAACGTTTCTCGGTCTTGAGCTGTTCTTACAAGACATTCAATATCTTTAGCTCAAGAAAAAGGATAGTGTACGTTTCAGTGCGCTTACCCTTAACGTTAGAAGAGAAGTCTTCTAACATCTGGTTTTTCAAAATGTTGAACACAATTTTTTCAAGAATTTCTCAATGACAATTCATAATCTTTCAAAATTGTGTGTTCAACACTCCAACCCTCACAGTGTTTTCAAAAGACAACAATTTTTCTATTGTCCTCCTATTTTTTAAGAGGGATTTTTTCGAAAAACCAAAGTTTTAATGTTTCATTGGATACATCATCAACGACCAGATCTTATGTATTCAAAACAATATCACAATGTTCCAAACCATTCATGCTTGATAATATTTTCTCCCACAGATTTCAAGAACATATATTTAATCACAATGTATTTCAAAACTAAGTGTTTATTATTTAAAATAAGGGAGAAAATGTATTTAAAATAATGATCTAATCAGACTACTGTGCTGAGGCAGAAAGAAAAGGTTTTATGGTTTGATCTTATACCCTACAACATCATAATTTCACGAAGGATTCTGAAGAGTCATAAGGTGGTTCGGTTAGGAATCATCCTATGATCCAACCAGAACCGGTAGGATCTACCCAAGGATAATCCTAAGTTAAAATAGCAGTCCCTTTGGTATGATCGGAGATGAATGTATATGGGAATATGGCGACTAATATTGAGCCTAACACTGGAACAATCACAACAAGTGTTATAATGACGTCCTGGGTAAGCAGTGAAGGCGTTGAAGAAGTTAAAAATAAGAAATGTAATGATAAAGGGTCTAAACAAAGAACCTCACACAACTTAAGGCAGAAACCGGGTTCAATACATATGCTATCAGATCACAAGATGATTTGCTGGTATTGAAAACAACATCATGGACCAGTAATGCAAATGCACAACCTTCCCAGCCAATTTCGGTTTCTCTCAACAGAAACTTGTCTCATTGTCAAGAGATACACACAGTTATCTATTGACATCTCATTTCCGAGATTGTTGATATTTTGAATAGGTGGTAAACTGCTCCAGTCCTCCGAGTACTAAATCCAAAATGCACTAATCGAGTCTATAAAAAAAAACAAAAAAAAAAAAAAAAAAAAAAGAAAAAAAAAAAAAAAGAGCCAAGAGATCAAACAAAATCTCGTTAGGAACACATTCTATTTCAAACACCTGATTGACATCAATCAGGTTCACAAGCTGTTATCAGAGAGGTCCTACCATATCATTTGGATATTTCCCAGAACATTCAGAAGTGATACTCTTTAGTATTCACAATGACAATGGAATTCCTTCCAGTGACCATCATCAAACAGCACTGCGTAGGTATCTTGGCGAGATTCATAATGTATCAAACTTGTACAACTGGATATCGAATGGCCAGTAAAATGAATGACGGTTGATGAATTTTGATAAAAACACGACACTCTCGATGTGTACAAAACTCTAAAACAGTGAAACACGTCGATTGATTTTTCAAATCAATTTTCTCGTTTTATCACTAACGAAACCGCAGGTCAAACGTGGGTAACGGCAACCTCGATCCATCACATGCTTAATCTACGAAACATACCAATCATGAAGAGCTCCAAGATTTAAAGACAAAGACATCGCTAACTCTGATTTGAAGCTTTCAAGACTAATCAAAAGTATGAGCATGTTGGCAAAGACACAAGATCGCATGATGCACTAGACGATAAAGACCAATGACAAAGGCTCAAAGTCAAGATCGCAAAGCATGAAGGAACAGAGGTATACAACAAACTACGAAGACAAAGACACGAACACTCAGCTTAAACGACAAAAGCAATCTCACTGATCTCAATGAAGGAGTGTCATCAATGAACTCACTTCGGGGGGGGGGGGGGGGGGAAGAAAGATTGTTAGCCTCAATTTTATTGAGTCAATAAAGGACGCCGTACCCGTGTGCAAGACCTCACTTCGAGGAGATTGTTACCTCATTTATTGGATCAAAACAAGAAGCTCGTCCATCTATCGATGGAGCTTCGGTCTTAATTATTTTAAAGTTGTAATAGAATAGTACGGAATCGGGGCTCGATTGTTTAATCTAATATGTATATGTTTTGGTAGAATCCTAAGCAAAACCTGAGCCCGGTACCTAGTTAAATATCCCACCGTCGGAGGGATATATATATATATTTAGATATTTTCTTTTCAGAAAATATCTCATATATATAGATATTTTCTTTTAGAAAATATCTAAGTTTTTCATTAATTAAAATATCTTTTTTTCTAAATCTCTTTTTCTCTCATCTCTCTCTCCTCTCTCTCTCTTTCTCTCTCTCTCTATTTTCGATCCTCTCTCTTTTCTAGTTTCTAGTTCGTGATTCGTGTTATGAAGTGAAAGTAAATCGGAACTTACATAAAGGTTAAGGGACAAAGCTAAGAGCTTAACACGCTCAATCGAGTCAAAATTTATTCTTATTCTACCCAGCAAGAAAGTCAACATTGTGATAAAACGCTTATTTTATTTTTGAAAATTTTAAAATTTTTCATTTTTTTGGTATTTTGGTGGTAAAAACAGGATTACGTGAAAACAACGAGTGCAAGCACAATCAAATCGATAGATCCCCTCCATACTATCATTGAACATTGTCCCTCAAGGTTTAAGTAAGGGTCTCAACGTAATCTAAAGCCGTTATTAAGTATGCTCAAAGATAAATATTTGTCGATAAGATTTAGGATATTGGATTCCCATAATCATGCTAAAGATTGAAGCTCGAGTGAACGAAGGACAAAACCATGAGCACGAGAGGCTTCATAATCCGGGGTAATCCTAAACATACATGAAAAACACAAAACACAAGAAAGGAAAAGGCGAACCTCCTCACGTCACACTTATTCATTACTACTATTATAAATATATTAGGATAAGCATAGGTTGCCACCCACGAAGCGCTTATTTATTAAAGAGTCACTAAGCTTGACTCGTCCATAGGGAAAGTTTGGAGATCTGGGACAACCATCGGTGATATGTCCCCTCCAAAGTAATGTTTGAGTCTATGACCGTTCACCTTGAAGTTTGGACTGTCGGTTCGAGATAACTCGACGGTGCCAAAAGGGAAAACTTGAGCAACGGTGAACGGTCTGGTCCAACAGGTTTTGAGCTTGCTCGAGAAGATCTTTAATCTAGAATTGAAGCGGAAGAACTTGATCCCAACGATGAAAACGCGGTTCTAAATCTTGGAGTCATGAATCTTCTTCGTTTTCTCTTTGTAGATTAAAGATTTCTCGTAGGCTTGATCCTGAAGTTCATTTAATTAATTCAATTGAATTTTCCGGTGATCACCCGCGGTCTTAATGTCAAAATTACAAGGTTTCAAGGCCCAATAGGCCTTGGGTTCAAGTTCGATAGGAAGATGACAAGCCTTTCCGTACACTAACTTATATGGAGTGCACCCGATGGGTGTCTTGAAAGCGGTATGGAAGGCCCACAAGGCATCATCTAACTTATCAGACCATGAAGCACGGTTTTCACCTACGGTCCTTTCCAATATACGTTTCAAACCACGATTGGAAATCTCAACTTGCCCACTTGTTTGTGGGTGATACGCGGTGGAGAGACGGTGAGTAACTTTGTATTTAAGCATGACCTTTACAAATTGGTCATTGAAAAAGTGGGTACCATAGTCACTATGCTGCACGAGGGTGTCGCGCAAATCGGCGTAGAGGAGATGTTTAAAATTTGCAAAACAACTCAAGAGCGTCATTGGTGGGGAGCGCTTTCGCTTCAACCCATTTTGACAAATAATTGACGGCCACGAGTATATACTTGTTCCCTCGTGAAGACGGGAACGGTCTCATGAAATTGATTCCCCACACGCCAAAGATCTCGTATACTTGAATTGCATTTTGGGGCATTTCATATTTTTGCGAGATTTTTCCTTGACGTTGACAAGCGTCACACCGTGTGACCAAGTCATGGGTATCTCAGTAAATAGTCGCAAAAAATCCAAGAACAAATACATTTTAGGTCGTTTAGTTTGCAACCATGTGTCCCCCGGTGGTCCATTAGCAAGCTCGTAGATATCAACGGCTTCTTGGCCGGAAACACATCGCCTAATCATTTGATCCGCACAAATTCTAAACAAGTAGGGGTCGTCCCAAAAATAATGCTTCACGTCTTTGAAGAATTTTTTCTTTTGTTGGGACGACATCCCTTTCACAATAAAATTCTCGCATGGTAATTTGCAAAATCGGCAAACCATGGGGTACTATCATCACCACAAAAGGTAACCATACCAAGTGTCTCGAGAGGAAATGTTTCGGTAATTTCCTTGTTCTCGAGAACATCTTGGTGGGGATTTTCAAGTCTTGATAAGTGGTCGGCCGCGAGATTCCCTCTGACGTCCTTTTTTTATCACAAATAATGACATCAAATTCTTGGAGTAGGAGAATCCACCGGAGCAATCTCGGCTTAGCATCTTGCTTGGCAAGAAGATATTTGAGAGCCGAGTGGTCCGTATACACTATGTAAGGCCGGAATTTCTCGAAAGCATACACACACTAATAACCTCCTTTTCCGTAGTGGTGTAATATGCTTAAGCATCCGTCATGGTCTTACTAGCATAGTGTATAGGTTAAAAATGTTTGGTCTTACGTTGCTTCAAGACTGCATCTACCGCGTAATCACTAGCATCACACATAATTTCAAATGGTAGGTCCCAATCGGGGGCAACTAAAATCGGAGCTTCGGTTAACTTCTTCTTAAGTATATTAAATGATTCAATACATTCTTTTGAGAAGATGAAAGGGGTATCTTTTTCAAGAAGATGGGTCATCGGCCGGGCGATTTTAGAAAAATCTTGAATAAATCGACGATAGAACCCGGCGTGACCTAAAAAACTTTGAATGCCTTTAACGGAAGTCGGATGAGGGAGTTTAGCTATAACATCAACTTTAGCTTTGTCAACCTCAATCCCGGACTTTGAAATCTTATGCCCTAGAACAATGCCTTCTTTTACCATAAAATGGCATTTCTCCTAATTTAGAACTAAATTAGTGTCTTTGCACCGTTTGAGCATTTTGTCTAAATAGGAGAGGCATGAAGAGAAAGAATCCATGAAGACCGAGAAATCGTCCATGAAGACCTCCATTGTTTCCTCGATCGTATCATGGAAAATGGCCTTCATGCACCTTTGGAACGTGCTCGGAGCATTACATAAGCCGAAAGGCATGCGTCGGTAGGCAAACGTCCATAGGGAAAGGTGAAGGTGGTCTTCTCTTGGTCTTGCGGGTCAATAGGAATTTGAAAGTATCCCAAGAAACCATCTAGAAAACAATAGTATTCGTTTCCCGCGAGTCTCTCAAGCATTTGGTCTATAAACGGTAACGGGAAATGATTCTTACGAGTGGCATCATTTAACTTTCAGTTGTCAATGCATACACGTCATCCTGTAACTAATCGAGTAGGTATCAACTCATTATCATCATTTTCAATTACGATTATACCGCCCTTCTTTGGCACACAATGAATGGGGCTAACCCACGGGCTATCGGAGATAGGATAAATCAATTCGGCATCAAGGAGTTTGATATCTTCCTTTTTGATAACCTCATGAATTTTTGGGTTAACTCGTTTTTGATGTTGAATTTCTGGTTTAGAGTCATCCTCCATTAATATTTTGTGAGTACAAAATTGAGGGTCGATGCCCTTTATATCAAAGATTTTCCAAATGATGGCACGCTTGTGTGACTTTAAAACCTTTAGAAGTCGGACCTTCTCATCTTCTTTTAAGTCTTTAGAAATTATGACGGGTAGTTTATCGGTACCCTCCAAAAATGTATACTTAAGATTAGAAGGTAGATCCTTGAGCTCAAGCCCCGGAGGATCATCAATAGAAGATTTTACGATTTTAAGTTCCTCAACATGAAGTTCTTTCGGAGGGAGAGGAGATGATGGATCATCATTTAATAACTTCTCGAATAGAAGAAGGTCTCCCTCTGGATCAAAGTCGTCATCATCAATTCTCGGTGGAATTGAATCGTTTGTAAGACAAGCTTCGATTTCTTCTAAAATGAAATCACCTTCCTCAAAAGGAGTGAGAGGGGGAAGAAGTAAAGGATTAAGATCTAAAGACGGAGTGGGATTGCCACTCGTAGAACTATCCGAGAATCCAAGCACTTCTTGAGCATACTCCTCACAAGCTACGTCGATGACATCGATTCGATTAATCGACACAACATCATTAAAGAATAACACGAAGTTTGACAACTTAAAGGTTATATGCTTCATCATCAGCCCCCTCGAGAGTTAATTCTTCACCATAAACATCAATCAAAGCACGTGTCGTCCTCAAAAAGGGTCTCCCGAGAATTAAGGGAACTTGAGGATCGACAACATACTCAACGACTATGAAGTCGGCCAGAAAATGGAACTTTCCTACTTTTACAAAGACATCTTTGGCAATACCGAATGGACTAGTAGTCGATCGGTTCTGCAAGTTCATGAATACTTAGAGTAAAGTAAGTTCGGGGAGTGAGAGCTTCTTCCATATGGAAAGAGGCATCAAGTTGATGCTTGCACCAAGATTGGCCAAGGCTAAGCATTCAACTAACTCTAGAAAATCACAAGGAATAAGAAACTTGCCAGGGTCTCCAAGTTTTTCGGGCAACTTTTTTAGGATAACCGCCAAACAATTCTCATTCACCGGTGTTTTGGCTAAGTCAAAAAAAATTTCTTTGTTATTTAAGAGACTTTTAAACATTGAAGCAAATTTCAGGCAATATGTAGAAGAGCATCCATCCGCAAAACTGAGCTCGAATGTAATTCCCTAAAATTTCAACTCATTTAAAAGCAATATTATCATCTTTTTTCATGGAGAGTTTTGTTTATTGGCTCTCGAAGGATAAGGTATAGATGGTTTAGGCTTAGGAGCAACAACGGGCTCATTAATTGGAGCTTGAATTTGGACTACCGGAGGTTAGATGTTTTTGGTACTTGGCAGCACCGTATCCTTTATCACCTCGGGTTCTCGTTCCACCACCTTAGGAAGAGAAGAAGACGGGGGGTCCGTCATTAGAAATGCCACTTCGGGTGGTGATTGCTTTCAAATCACCTCTCGGGTTAGCAACGGTGTTGCTAGGAAGTAAACCCGAACCCGAAGTAAAAGCGGTATTCGTTTTCATGAATTGACCAAACATGTTCTTAAGCTCGATGTTAGAATTTGTTAAAGAGGTCATTTGGGTTTGCATGTTTTTCATTACCGCATCATTCGCCTTTATGTAGTTTGAGAAATCACTAGTCGTCACAACTTGTGGTTGATGAATCGGAGCTTTGATAATTTGGGTTTCTTGAGTTATACTCTGTTTTGATTGGTAACTTGATTGTACCGGGTTTGATTATTTTTCACATTCGGTTAAGCAAAACCTGGTGGTCAAATTTGGTTAGCTACATTTTGAGGACAGTATCCGGTATTTCCTTGATTATAGTTTACTGCGGCTGCTGAAACATATCCTTGAATATTGTCTTGATAGCTTGAAAAAGTGTTGCCATCGGTGGCAGGACACTGTCGGTAAGAATGAGCACCGCCACAAGTAACACAAGATTCCTCAACAGCTTTTACGGAAGCTGGAGCTGGGGTTACTTGATGTTGTTTAAACATTGCGGTCATGGCACTAGTCACGACACTGGCTATCTCTGAAGAATCAACATTACTTGCTTTCACTTGAGAAACAATCGGTTTGTTTCTTGAATTATGAACTTTTGATTTGTTTTCAATAATTTTCAACACATCTTGTGCACTTCTTTCCAAAAGATTGCCACCGGCGGCAGAATTCAAAGAATCTTGATCGGATGGGTTTAAACCATTGTAGAAGGTATCGAGTTGATGCAATTCGGTAAAACCATGATGTGGGCATGCTCGAAGGAGATCCTTGAATCGGTCCCATGCCTCATAAAATGATTCATCAAAACGTTGTTGAAAATTTGAAATTTCATTCCGGAGATTTGTTGTTTTTGAGGGAGGAAAGAAATGGTTAATAAACTTGGACACAAGATCGTCCCAAGTGAGAATAGAATGAGGAGGTTCTTTGTCGAGCCAAATCCGGCGGACCATCGATAAAACATGGAAAAAGCATAAGCTTAATCGATGTCTCGGCACATCTTTGTACTTCAACGTAAAGTAAATCCTTGTTAAAATAATCGAATATGAGCATGAGGCTCATCTTTCTCCAAATCCGAAGAATTGGTTTTGAAGTGAAGCGCAAAATGAACAAAATCCACCGTTTAACAGGCCTTCACACCCGCAACAAGTGACTGGCTTTCCATCTCCATAAGTGTAATTTAAACAAATTCCATTTATAAGATTAACACCACACTGCTGGCACGTACATAGATAACAATAAAAGCCATCACATGGTTGTCCACACCCCACACACTCACGTTGGTTATACGAAGACATGTCGAAGAATTAAACAAATAAGAGGGTAACGAAGATAAGAATTAAACGAATAAGAGGATAGAGAAGATTATTTATAACAAAATACATAAGAAAAAAAAATATTTTTGGTAACCGATAATCGAACAAGTGTACGGTAGCTCTTTAGAAAACGCACAAAGAAGTGGAGGAGCGGGTAAGCGCGAAGCTATTAAAAACCTTCTCCTTTCGGGTCGAAGTTCGTAGGATCGACCCTCCTTATACCTCTCTTATAGTTTGTAATCTAAAGGTGAGCCGAAATCACAAGTGACACAACGGTTGATTTTGTTGTTTTTCAATTTTTTTGGTATTTTTGATTACTTGAAAATATTCACAAATGAAAGCGATAACTTCACGGGGAAGGGTCTTCAAACACTAATCTTCAAACGAAACACGATAATCGTAACACACCTCCCCGGCAACGGCGCCAAAAATTGATTCACAATCCTTTAGTATATATAAAAATTATATAATAAATATATAATAGGATACTATCAATTAAACAAGAGTGGGTAAGAATTCTGTAAGGCTCTTTTAAAGGAAAATTACTTTTACCCCAAAGTAAAATTCCAAAAAACCTTCCCGGGTCGTTTCCCGACGAGGCGTGAATTAAAAATCGAGGCTACGTTCGTGATCGCGTGTTTGAATGATCACAAGTTGATTTGGTTTCCAATTTCTACAAACAATATGTAAAAATCAAGTGAAAGCAAACTAAAAACAGAAGCAATTAAGGTTAAACACGAAAAACAATAACGGGACTCAAAACCCGTTCTTTAAAAACCTAAAATCTACAAAATTTAACCCTACAAATGCAAATTTAATTTTTAACAGTCCTAAATGATAAAAGAAAATTTTCTAAAAAAGAATTATATTTTTTTGACTTTTATTTAATTTATTATGAATTAAAAACTGTTTTAATCTAAATTAAATATTAAAAATATTAAACTAATTATGAAAAATCTGAAAAATTTACGAAAAGTAGTTTTAACTATGTAGAATCTTTGAAAAATAAAAGCTGGAAAGCTGGCTGAAGCAATAAGCAAATATTAAGCAAATAAGCACTAATAAGCAAAACTACCAAAAAGGGGTTAAATCTTTAATGGTGCAATGTAATAACCTAAAAAGACCCCAGGGAAAGTGGTGAGTGTGTGGTGTGTTAAATGCGTTGGCTTATGAAGGGGAGGTCACAGGTTCGACCCCTGTGACCCCTCTTTTTTACAAACCATTTTTTTTAAAACAGCTAAATATAAGACAAAAATAAGCTCTTTTTGTGAAAACTTTTTCTATAAAACTTAATAATAAGCCAGAAATAAGCAAAAATAGTTGACAGTTTTGGTTTTTAAGCTAAATGACTTAACAAGCTAAAACTATTAGGATCTTTGGACTCATTAAGCAACTAGAAAAGCAAATAAGCTGAAAAAGACTTAAACCTAATTCTAATAAGCACTAATGACTAAAATTAAGCTACCTAAATAAGCTGAAAAACATGGAAAGCAATAAGACAGATAGAGAAAACTTAAAGGCTTTTGTACTAAAACTAAACTTGCAAATGAGCTTCTAAAAGCTCAACCTAAGGTCAAATAAGCTACAAGTATCTTAAAACTAACCTAATAAGCAATCCTAAATACTAAATAAGAAAATCCATTAAGCAATAAGCTCAAAGGTGCAAAATAGCTTTTTAACCAAAAAAGACTGTTATAAAACAGCCTACCAAGCACTTTTTAAGTTTAAAATTAAGCTAGCAAACCAAAAAGCTAATGCTCAAAACCTAAAAACATAAGCTCAGCAAGGTGCAAAATAGCATTTTATTACTCCAGAACAAGACTGTTTACTGAAACACCTACCAGCACTTTTTAAGCTTAAAATTAAGCTAGCAAACCAAAAAGCTAATGCTCAAAACCTAAAAACAGATCAAGCTTACCATCCAATGAGCTTATGCAATCAGATTTAGACCCTAAAACAAGCTTAAACCTTATCATCAATAATGAGATATAGATTGAAAATCAGGACTACATTTCTAACACACAACTTTGGAAAAGAAAGACTGAAAGCACTCTATCGACAGGCGATCTTGGAAATTACAAATCAAAATGCAACACGATGCAAACACACGAAGACAACTACTCTCACGATCATATAGCATAAGGACTCAAAACAAGCATGAAAATGGAACTTACAAGTACTAAATCAAAATCAAGCCAAATAAGCTAGATTAAAAGGCAACATGGCCACAGATTCAAATCATGGTTACAATTAACCTTAAACTAGAACTTTAAACATTAAAAACTAATTTAAACTAACTTATGGACTAAAATTAAGCTGGTTAAAACTGACTTAAAGGCCAAAAATAACCTTTAGCCTCTGTTGACCCATTTTGAACCTAATGCCAAACACCCCTTTAGAGATTCTAGAAAACGAAATGGACAGTGACCATGTTTTAAAGAGCTAAGATAAATTTAATTTAAGATTCACTTTAGATGATGAAATAGATTAAGAGCAATGATAATCAAGGACAAATAAGCAAATACTAGGAAAAATAAGCACCAAACATAAGCTAAACTATCAAGCAGTTTTAACTAAGAAAAATTGACAGATTTTAAGAAAACTAACACTAAACATTTATAATGCTAATAAAGCTAAGTCAAAATTACAAACTAACTAAGCGCATATTTAAACACAAATAAGCAACATCAAGCATGAGAATAAGCAGTCTGTCTCGATAACTAAACATGAAAAGTAGAGCATTAAAACACTGAGTAAACTCATTGTGATATTGTACCTGTAACCCATTTCTAAAAAACGGGATGTATTTTGCGAGCTTTGTCATTCACTGCTTAATATCTAATGTCAAGCCTCATCTATAGCTGATAAGCTGTAAATACCCATAAGCTCTTCCCTTGTAAGCTTATCATTCAAGTTAGCTTTTTGAGTAAAAACTTAGTTAAGCTTTTAAAAAAGCTTAACTAAGGTTGACATGAGTAAAAGAGTTGATTAGCTTATGAAAATGGTTTTAGAACACAAATTTAAGCTTAAATGCATAAGGTAAAAACAGAATTTAAAATGACAGAATTTTAAAACTTTTAAAACTGAAATTTCATTAGACTTAAAAACATTACAAGGCTTGAAAAGTAAAGTACGATTTAAGGTAAATAAGACTAAAAAATAAAGTTACACTACTCCTAAACTACTACTACACTAGATAAGTTACAATGAGAAGAATGAATCCTATATATAAAAAAAACTAAGGTGCATGGTCTTGAATGTGTGCTTCTTGTGTGAGGAGGATAGAACCCTTCATCTTGGCCCTTCATTTTTCTTGGTCACTAAGTGATATGATCACAACCCTTCATTTAGCTTCATGTCTTTTCAGCCAATTACGAATCTTAGGATTGCTAGCGTGGTTTTGTTGTTTATGGGGTGGGGTTTGATGGGAGAGTGATAGGTTTATCTTTAGGGTGTAGAGGTCGAGGTGAGGGGTCAGGGATGGTGAATAGTGAGAGGGTTTTGGCGGGTAAAATTTGTTTGGTTTTGGTAAGTTGAAAGATAACGGGCGTTAAGGGTGTAGTGTTAAAGGTTTAGGGACATGTGGTGCTATTGGTTATGGGGAATAAGGGGTGAAAAAGCTAACGGTCGTTAGCTCTGTTTTCGTTCAGGACTGGCACCGTTAGTCCTTTTGGACTAACAGTGCAAATGGTAAAGGACCAGCAGTGTAAACAACTTAACGAGATTATAAAAGGCTCGTTAAGGGGCTGTTTGTTTTGGCTGTTAAAGGGAATTGAGTCATTTTTTTGTGTTGGGCCTTTTTAAAGGATTTGGGCCTTTTGCTTCCAATTTTAGTTTAAGTCTTGATAGTAATAGCTTAATGGGCTGCCTCGGCCCATTAGATGGGTGTGAGTTGGCCCATTAACTATTTCTTCGGTTTCGGCTTCGACTTTGACGTTTGACTTGTTGATTTTGACTTTTGTTGACCATGACTTTGACTTTTGCATGCTCTTTCCAATCTCGTGCTCGATTTTGTTCGTTTTAGCTTTGTTTTTGTTCTTTAGTGAATATCCGTTACCTGCACAGCATAAATCACAAAACAAGCATATATTTGGCATTTTATGTCTGTTTTTGGTCATTTAAGCTTGTTTTTATAGGTAAAATGTATGTGTAATTAAGCACATACCAGGTAGTCTCTAATATTATATAGATATACGGTCTAAATGCTTAAAAGCGACTTGTAGTCACGAGTAGCTAAAACAAAATACATCAAATTTGATTTAAAAATCAACATTTTCTAATCATTCAAAGATGATATTTTCACATTTGAAGTCGTAAGCTAATTTTTGCACATTTGCATCTTATGCCATAAATAAATTTGCACCGATTTCATAAATTTTGTCCTATGTCATACATATAGACTTAATTTATTATCGCAATATACATATTTTTAATTTTGATATCGAAATTTTTGTTTCGACATTTAAAAAGTTGGTGCATATATCGAAGTTTATTATCAAAAGAAATAATCGGCTTCTTTTAATAGAAAACATATTATACCTATAAAATATTGGCTACATTTTATAATTAAAGTTTGCATTTATGATTGTTTTCAAAATTAAATTAAGTTTGCATTTATAGCACATTTGAAAACTGAATTTTTTCTAATTAATAAAATAAATGTTTCAAAAAAAAGAAGGCATTTATGCTTTATAAGTAGTTAAGATAAATAAAAGGGTTGGATGTTGGGGGTAAATTACACAATCTCAAAACACAAAAACACATATTCTAAAAACGCAAAAAAACTCTCAAAAAATGTCATCCTTTGGAGAATCATCAACCAACCCTACCGTGGTTGAAGTCAAAATGACGAATAAAAACCCGAAGATTTGGGTAAACTACGATTTGTGTGCGATGTCGGATGGATCGAAAAGAGCGAGATGTCAGAAATGTAGGATGTATTTCAAACACGATTCGAACTCTACGTTGAAAAATCACATGAACAAAATTTGTTCCGTTAAAGAGGCGACATGTTCTAGTCAAACAACCATGGGGGTTGATGGATCGATGTTGCAATACAAGGCAGATCGGGTTCGGGGATAAGATGGCAAAATTTGTGATTAAAGAAACATTGTCGTTCGATCACTTCGACAATCATCGAATGACGTCGCTTATCAAAGAGACGCTTCAACCTCGATATTTCCACGTTAGTTGAGCTACCTTTAGACGTGATTATATAAATTTGTGGGAACAAGCCAAAAACAAATTGATTTTAGGATTTCAAAACTTAGAAACCGATGTAAATTTAACGTGTGATGTTTGTACCACTCCACATGGTTCACCGGGTTCGTATCTTTGTGTTACCGCGCATTGGGTAAATCCCAAAATGTAGGCAATGATGAAGCATATGGTTGCCTTTGAATTGTTTGGATACCCCCATACCGGTCAAAATCTTTATGCTATTTATAAACGTTTAATTTACATTAATAAGTTTTTTCTATATCTTTCGATTATGCATCGAACAACACCACTGCGGTTGAAAAATTAATCCTAAAATACAAACCGATTTGCAACGATGTCTTTTTTTCATAGTCTATGTGTAGCACATATCATTAATTTGGTTATGCAAGACATGTTAAATGTTATCGAGCCAATAAAAAGTGGGTTTAAAATTATGTTAAGAGATATTTTTAGTGCTAATAATGGACGATATAATTCATATATAAACTTTTGTGAAGAGGAGATATTCTATTTTCTTAGTTTCGAATTGGGACGTAGCTACCCGATGGAATTCCACTTGCAACATGTTTGAATGTGCGTTGCGTCAAAGAATTAATTTACAAATGTTTCATCTAAGACTTGCATGTAAAATTTTGGTTACGCCTTATCCCCGTGAGCATTGGGAAACTATTAAACTTGTTTCAAAAATGCTTGGCGTTTTTGAAAATGCTACTACTTTGTTGTCAGGAGTTTACTACCCTTACAAGTTGTGTAGTTTTGAGTCAACTTTATTTAATGACAAGAAAATTAAACGAGTTTGAAACGAGTTTTACAAATATAGTGGAGCAAATGAAAGCAAAGTTGATTAAATATTTCAAAGAAATGCCTCCCATGATAACTTGTGCCGCCGCTTTGAACCCTGTTCTAAACCAAGGCAGGGTTGAGACTTTAATTAATAACATTGCTTTGGGTTTGCCCGAGGACTACGAAATCTATATTTCTCGTCAAATACATAATTTAACATTTTATATGTATAGTTATTCATGACTCCAATTATTTTTGTTGAGCAAGTTAGGGTAATAAACACAAAACCAAGCATTTTATTCAAGCACATAGAAGTGAAAAGTCACTAACATCAAGTGGGTTACGAGTATGTCTAGTGATTAATTCATGTTTTTAATTAAAGAGTTCATCGTAAAAGGAGGACATATGTGAAGTACTTCATTAATTTCAATCATTCGAGATGCATCATTTGGGTGTTGATTCTTGATGTAATCAAAAAGCATTATTATGATCTTAGCGTAGAGAATTGCCACATCATTGAGACAATTCATACGCTTTGCCACAAAGTAGGCAAAGTTAAATGGAATTTTGGTCTCAATGCAATAGAGCATGTAACCAACAAAGATGTAACCACATCATTAAGAAAATTCATACCCATTTAAGGTTTGTTATGACTTTGTGTGATTTGTTGTAATATGTTTGAAGTGTATTTGTGTTAGTGTTGATGAAAATCAGTCTTACGGAATGATGATGGATAAGAATGATGTATTTGTGATGAATGATGTATTATATCATGTTATTGTCGTTTACTTACTAAGCGTTGTCGCTTACGTGTTTAAGTTGAAATGTTTTGTAGGTTCTTGCAATGAAGGAAAGCATTTGGTAAAGGCCTAGAAGTTGGAAGCAAGGATTAGAAGGAACTGGTTTTTACTTAGGAGCTTAGTATAGATACCGAGCTCCATCACGTTGAACCCCCAAGTTGTATGTTAAAGTGTCATAAGTGGTTTATAAATGTTTGTAGCCAAGCATCAAGTAACTTGTAAATGCATAATTTGAAGTGTAAAAGTCAATTGTTATAGTATGTGTCAAAGTATTTGTGAAATGGGTCAAAAAGGGGTGTTTGGCAAAACACCCATCGAATGGTAAAGTATGTTTCCATGCGTCGTTGGGACCACGAATGTTATGAAAATGGTTTAATATGTTATGTTATTGGTTTCTGGAAAGTCATGTGAAGTTTCGGGTCAATGTAGTCGTATTTTGGATCAAAAAGGGCTTTTCTACATATGTTTCTGCAGGTTCTGGGTCTAATGGTCCAATACGGCGTATCCATGGGTATGGATACGACGTGTTGATTATGGTATATCCATTATCATGGATACGGTGTATCCATGTCTCAGTGGTTATAGTTTTTAGTCATTCTTGTTTTAGTCGTAAAAACCAAACCGTAAGGAGTTAAAAGGCGTGCCACCCGCCGTTTTGAAGATAATTGAGTCTAGTTTCATTTAGTAATACATTAAAGAAGTGAATGGTAACTAATTTTGGTCAGTTTATAAATGAGTGACACAAGGTCATTTCTGGGTCATGCGTATGAGTAAAAGTTTTAATTTTGGTCAAATTTTAGAGTCGAGAAAGGGGCGTTTCAACTTGGTATCAGAGCTTCAGTCTAAGAGAAGTAGGTTTCCACTATAGGTTGCCTAAACTTAGACCACTAGTAGATGCGTATACCTTAAGTATAAGTAGCTAATAATGTGAATGCCTTAGTTATAAGGTATATTAAGGGCTTGCGACAATTAGAATGATAACGTTTGGATATAGAATGATTAAGAAATGTGATATATGTTATTTTGCCATAGACTAAAGGATTATGAATGCGGCTAGGAATGTAAAACACTTATCGAAAAAGTGTTAAGTATAGAAGTATATGTTTATGTAATGTACAATCTATGGTAGGTATGTAAGTGATGTAAGATGTGCATGATGGTATGAGTTTAAGAAATGCTTGAGCTAAGATAAATGCATTGGATTGCATTTTAATAAGTAATGACGAAAGTACGTAAGTATGAGCTAGGTAATGCGAAGATGTTTGAATTATGAAAAAATTGCTTAATGAAGAATTATTGTATTGAGAGTAAGCGCTTACGTGAATTACCAATAAAGGGTTGAAGTATGATAAGTCATATAATGTACAAAACATAATAAAGTATAATGTGATGGTATGATATGATTAAGTACGAGATGTATATGAGTGATAAAGAATGAATGCAAACTCGTAAATATATGAAAGAGATGTATGATAAGTAAAATGGATAAATGGGGGTACCTTAAAGTAAACCAAATGAATGAATGATAAATAATGAGGTTTATATACGTGAAAGAGTTTAATGAAATAAAGGATATATTGGTATAAAGTTTGATCATGAGTTCAACGTGGATTTGCCATGAAAATAAGAAATGCATATGTATATGTAATACATGAGAATGACAAGTTTCATTTGGATCTTGTTTAATATAAAGAAAGATGATAAAGTGTGAAGTAGAATGGCTTAAGGCAATAAAAGTGGAAATAAAAGAGTATATGATTAGAAAGGTATGTGGATGACGAAAAGGGTAAAGAATGATAACTTAAACATAGCTTGGATCCAGTGTGAATGTGATGGTATCCTTCGGGATAGCCTAATGTAATGGTATCCACTGGCTTGGCCAAGCTTGTTAAAGTATAAAGTGAATGTTAATGGTACCACAAGGGTACGGTTAAATTCCCTTCAAGGGAATGTGATAATGATCTGGATCCAGGGCTAAAAGAGGTAAAAATGTAACGTGAGAAAAAGTGAAGGAATAGTGGTCGATAAATGTAAAGTATGAAAAGGTTGAAAGTTAAAGCGAGTAATAGGAATAGGAATGTTATGTTGAAAGTGTATAAGTAGGATGATTCGTAATCTCATTTAAATGGATTGGGACACCTCTTTATTTAAATAAAGAGATTGGGAATCACCAAACCATAAGTTTATATTTCCTTATTTGCATTGATTGGGACGCTTCTCAATGTAAATAAAGAAGTATAGATGAGTAGGCTTATGTGTTCTCGGCATAGCATGAGAGGGATTAATGAAGTAGAAAAAGAGAGTCTAAAATTAGTTAGACATCGTAGGAAATAAGATAGGCAAAATAAAAATTTGAATGCGACTTTTAGTAGAGACTTTAGGAGAAAGCTAATTTTTGACATTAAGAGTATACGTCGAAGGATAAAAGTTTAAATTGAGGTTATAGCATGCCTTATGGCATGGTGTAATGGCTACAGTGGTCGTTAAGTATTATTAGCACCCTAATGTGAATTTGGAAGTTAATAGTCAAGGCTTGACTTTATGTAGTCAATGTGTTGAATTTCCTAAGTGACTTATAGCCCTTGACAAAAATTATTTAAAAAGAAGTAAAGAAAATGAAGTAATAAAGTGAAAAGCGTTATAAGAATGGTAGAATGACTACAGAAGAATATGAAAGTATTAGTTAATTTTTGAATCATGAAAAGTCAAAATGATATCAAGAGACGTATATTTCTTGATTGGAAATGTAGAATAAGATAATTAAAAGCGTTGAGTAAGAAATGAATTAACTAAAACGATAAAAACTGGAAATGGTAAAATGTCACCTAAATGACAGTTGTCATTAGAAAGAGTGTAAATGTAGTAGAAATGAGCAAGAAGTAGAATGGGTTAAGGGTGATTGGTTGTGTTGTAGCATGGCTAGAGTTACAAAACTATATAAGTTGTTGCAACTAGTTGAGTACATGTTTAAAAGTATTAAAATGAATGAGTAGTTAAGTATAACCAAATTGTGGTTAATATTAGACGAAGAGATTTCAGGGACGAAATATAAATAAGGGGGATAGATTTGTAACACCCTAAAACCGGTTTTTAAGTATTTAATGACGAAAATACCATTAGATAAGTTGGAATATGATTTTAGTAGCTTAAATGTGCCAATGGACTTAAGCATCTGTCTGTCAGAACCAATACGATGTATTGGTAAGTGTGTATATGGTGTATTAATATAAGAAGTGAATATGACATATCGAGGTTAATGAATAAGGAGTATTGGTAGTCTAGCATGGATACGGCGTATCAATGGGAAAGGATACGGCGTAATGGTTAAGTCGACCAAAATAAGAGAAAAGAGAACTTAAGGGACCTATTGTGTCATTTGGCAAAAGTGCCAACTAAATAGTTTTATTTAAGATAAATCTCAGACATTCCAAAACATTCCTGGGAAGTGTGGTGTTTATGTATGTTGACCCAAGAAGGAAAAAGAGAGGGAAATAGGCTACTTGATGATCTAGTGAAGAAGATGAGTGCTTCAAATTCAAGAGTTAAACCCTAGCAATGATTCCTACAAGTAAGTATTCTTATATCTTAATTTTAATTGTGAATTAAAGAGTTAGGGTTTATGTACCCTAATTAGGGATATTGGGAAAAAGGGTGTTTAAAGGTTAATTAAAAGGTTGTAGAAATTGTGGGTTAAGTTATATTAATTAAAAGTTAGTAAATTTATGGGTTAATTATCATATGATCATTATATGATTATATGATAATTATAGATGTTAAGAGATGAGCTATGGTTTTATTAAACCATTGTTATAGTCATTTAATTATGTTTTAAGAATTTATGGTTAAGATGATTTTGGCCTAGGATGCAAGTAAGGGTTGAAGATGATGGTGATAATGCTTATTTATTAGATTGGATTCAAGATAAGTAAACCGGTTATAATGTGCTATTATATTGATTTTATCATTATATGTGTTGTGGTTGATGTAATGAAAGTTTAGGAAGCCTTGGTTAGAAAGCTTGGACTAAGAATAGATTAGAAGCTAGTTGGTAAACTAGCCAAGATTGTGGTTAAGTCTAATTTGACCCATTTAAGGTATATTATGACTTTGTATAATTTGTTGTAATATGTTTGAAGTGTATTTGTGTTAGTGTTGATGAAAAGTAGTCTTACGGAATGATGATGGATAAGAATGATGTCTTTGTGATGAATGATGTATTATATCATGTTATTGCCGTTTACTTACTAAGTGTTGTCTCTTACGTGTTTAAGTTGAAATGTTTTGTAGGTTCTTGCAATGAAGGTAAAGCATTTGGTAAAGGCCTAGAAGTTGGAAGCAAGGATTAGAAGGATCTGGTTTATGCTTAGGAGCTTAGTATAGATACCGAGCTCCATCACCTTGAACCCCCCAAGTTGTAAGTTAAAGTGTCGTAAGTCGTTTATAAATGTTTGTTTCTAAGCGTCAAGTAACTTGTAAATGAAGAATTTAAAGTGTAAAAGTCAATTGTTATAGTATGCGTTAAAGTATTTGTGAAATGGGTCAAAAAGGGGTGTTTGCAAAACACCCATCGAATGGTAAAGTATGTTTCCATGCGTCGTTGGGACCACGAATGTTATGAAAATGGTTTAATATGTTATGTTATTGGTTTCTGGAAAGTCTTATGAAGTTTCGGGTCAATGTAGTCGTATTTTGGATCAAAAAGGGATTTTCTGCATATGTTTCTGTAAGTTTTGGGTCTGATGGTCTAATACGGCGTATCCATGGTATGGATATGGCGTATTGAAGGTTTAGGGTGGATACGGCGTATCCATTTTCATGGATACGGCGTATCTATGTCTCAGAGGTCACAGTTTTTGGTCATTCTTGTTTTAGTCGTAAAAACCAAACCGGAAGGATTTAGAAGGCGTGCCACCCGCTGTTTTGAAGATAATTAAGTCTAGTTTCATTTAGTAATACTTTCAAGAAGTGAATGGTTGATTCACCACTTAATATATATAAATATAATATAAATATATAATAAGGATAAGATCAATAATAAGAGAGAAGTGTAAGTATTCCGTGAGGCTTTTAAAGAAATTTTACTTTTACCCAAAGCAAAAAACCCTAAAAAACATCCCGGGTCGTGTCCCGACGAGGCGTGAATTTGAAAATCGAGCTTACGTTTGAGAATTTATGCTTGAATAATCACAAGTTGGATTGGGTTTCTATTTCTATAAATAAATTGCAAAAACAAGTAAAGGAAAACCTAAGACGAAAGCAATTAAAGCTAAAAACGTGAAAAAACGATAACGGGAACGAAACCCGTTCTTTAAAAAACCAAAATCTACAAATATAACCCTACGAAAGCAAAATTAATTTTTAACAATCCTAAATGATTAAAGAAAATTTTAAAAAAAGAATTATATTTTTTTGAATTTTATTTTATTTAATATGAATTAAAAACGGATTTAATCTAAAAAATGCATAAAAAATAGTAAACTAATTTTAAAAATTCTGAAAAATTCATGGAAAATACTTTGGACAGTTTAGATTCTAGGAAAAATAAAAAACTGGAAAAATGCTAAATGAATAAGCTGGAAATAAGCCAATTATGGCTGAAAAGCTAAAAGGCCTAAAAAAGGGTTAAAAGAATAATAGATGCAAATGAAAACGGAAAAGACCCAAGGGCGCTAGTGGTGTGGAGTGTGTGTGTTAAGTTATAAAGGTTGAGTGGGTAGAGGTCAGGGGTTCGAGCCTTGCTCACCCCTGACTTCCCTACTCCCTTTTTTTAGCAAAATCTTTTAAACATCTTTTTAGATAAGCTAAAAATAAGCAACTTTTGTAAAAAGACTTTTTATTAAAACCTCAAATAAGCACAAAATAAGCTCTTAAAAGCTGACAGAATGCTTTTTATCACTAAGACTTAAAAGGCTTAAACTGTTATGCTCTCTTGGACTTAATAAGCTGATGAAAAAGCAAATAAGCTAACAAAAGACAACAAACTATATCTAATAAGCACTAAGGCTTAAAAATAAGCAACTGAATTGAGCTAAATTAAGCTTAAAATGACAGAATTAACTAAAGGCTTTAAAACTTTAAATCCTAAACTAAAAATGCTAAAAAGCTTAAATAAGCTCTAACCAAAGCTAAATAAGCTAAAAGAACCTTTAACCTAACCTAATAAGCAAATCTAAACCTAAAATAAGCAACTG